>PQWD01014059.1:0-26260 GCA_019425675.1 Leucinodes orbonalis | reverse complement strand
GTCTTCAAGTTCCAACTCCTGCTTCAGAAAATATTGGCTTTCTGCCAGTTTTAGGTACTTTTGTTACATCCTTTTTCAATGGTCATAAATTGGGTTTTGGCACCGAATAAATTGTGAACTTTTCAAGACTTAATTTCTTTGTTTTACATCTTCGATTGCTTTTTGAGATCTTCTAAATTTATTTTGTTTCTGTTTTCCTAATATAATTTCGAGGCATCTAAAACAAATTAAATAAAAATTACATACAAATTTATCTCTCATCATTAAAATATAGAAGGGGAAATCCCGAACGTTCGGGATTACCCACCACGGCCCGTTCGCCATTGCCCGACAGTATCAAAATACAAAAATGTAATAAAATAACATAGGTTATGTCTACGTATGCCTTTAGCTGTTCTGCCATCGGAAGTTTAGATTGTGAGTATTCTAGCACACATACGTTGTATTTTATACTATTCATATAAATACAGTTACATCGAGTTCTTTTTACGCAAAAATACATCAAATACACATAAAAATTTAAAAAAATCATACCTTGACCCACACGTGCGCCCGATCGTGTTGCGTCACTACCTGGCACTAAGAGTGGCGTGATGTTTGAAGTGCCTACACACAATATATTGCCCTCTCCTTCTAACATAGTAGAACTGATGCGTTCGGGATTCCCCAGCGTTCGTGTTTCCCCACCTTTCCCCTACGTGGCGAGATTTGAACCAAAGTCCTCCCGGTAGGAGGGCAACAGTCCACACCATTGCGCCACCGACGCTCTACCTAACTTACTTTAACATAATATATACCTATATAAAAGTCTATTTGTTCTAAGGAGGTACTGGAGGCGTTTGGGGTTCGATGCACCAAAGTGAAATAAATGTTCTGAACTTTTGTATCGGCGTTTTTTTTTCACTCACCATGAATTTAGTACCACCTATTGACAAAACATCAGTTACTAATTTCTTTTCACTTAATAAATCGACAATTTTCTTTAACATTTTCTCATTGTTTTTCTTTTCATCTTCACATGTTTTGAGCGTGGGGCATGTAACTAAAGCATCGATATCACCGCTTTCGGTTTTACCGCGTCTGCAAAAAAAACTCTTTTATAAGAACCTACCTATTTAATCTCACTCAATCTCTAAGCTTAAGAGCACAGTTTGAATTGTAGGAAAAGGCACTTCTTCGATAGATAACTTCACCGAAATCACCTTTCGTCTATCTTTAGTTTTACGAAAGAATCGTTCATCGATAGATACCTAATTACACCGAAATCATGTTAATCCGACCGTTCATTTAACGATAAATCAGTCCGGCGCAGTAGTCCAACTGCTCTGTCCAACTAGTTGGACCAAGGATCTTTAAATACTAGGGGCAGTTGTCTAACTTTTAAAATAGTTTGACCAAAAGCACCTTTAAATTATTATGACTATTATTTATTATTACATAGAATTTTGAAGATATGATAAAAACAAAGTAAGACCTATAGCTGCCGCATATTGTTATTGTAAAATTTGGACCCAAGTCAGTAATAATCTTCTTCAGTTTTTCTTCAATTTCTGTTATTTCAGACCTTGGTATTGATTTTTCAAAATCTTCAAAGTATCTGTAATTATAAAATGAAACCATAAATGCAAGCTGGGACCGCTTACAAATAATTAAGTGGTACTTGTTAATAAGAACCTAAGTATAGTAAAGTACATACTTTAAACCAATAAGCTGATGGTGATTTAATTTATCTTGATTGTCCTTAGATCGTCAATATTTTTAATGCCACATCTGACTAAATCAGCGGCCTTAACAGGTCCAATACCAGAAACTCGTGTAAGCAAGTTTATAGCTTGAGCTTCAGAATCATTGTGGATATTCTCTAATTTCCTCAATTTTCCAGTTTGAAGTAACTCATCAATTTTTTTTGAGATTTTATCACCAATGCCGTTTAATTTTCTTGCTTCATCGCCAGATTCGATTCTTTTGTGGTGTGACGCCAGCACGCTTGCAGCCTTTTTATAGGCATTGAATTTATGTACATTGCGGCTAACATTTTTCTCGTATTCAGCCAGTTCCATGAGAAAATCGCAAAAGTCTGCATTCAAATTACTGACCGATGACGGATTTTTGCGTTTACTCATTTTCTGTAAATAACTTTTAATTATTTTGTATTGCATATATGAATAATGAATATTATGAACTCTATTATAGTGTTACAACAATAACTTATTTTTTTATTTTAAATTATTTTATTGACGTCAGGTCGATTTTCTATTCCTAAACTCCATTACAAATATAAAATAATGTAGTTTCAACAGTTTTTTCTATCGGAAATCAAACCAGCATATGACTCCTCCTGACTGATAGACTATGCATCGAAATAAAGTAAGAGAAGTAGGTATCTAGTTCAAGTTTGGTAATAACTTGGTAAACATTGAAATGAGCGAATTATAGCAACCTCGCTTAGGCAAGCGCAGCGTAATAAGTCCGGCGGCTCGATACGCGAGTTGTTGGATGTAGGCTGCTCATCGGGATAGGCTTTCTTTGGGGGTGGCCTACATTCAGCTGTGGACGATGGTGGGATGATTGATTGAGCTAAATATGTAGGATTCCAGCCAATACAAAATTATTATCAAGGGGTAGTTCCCCACAGAAACTTAGCCATTGTGAAAATACATCATAGTAATACATATACCTTGAAAAAACCTCACATCACTACTAACAGACACAAACTTTGTATATAATATAGGTACTTTGTGGAAATCAAATCCACTTTTTTTGTAGGTCTGACCTTTACACCTAATCATCCATTAAAATAATACAATGTTATTCATTTTAAGTTTGCGATATTCTGTGATACAAAGACATTTATTCAATTCAACCAAGATCATTGCCAATATTTCCTATTTAATATTAATAGCAACATGTAGGTACCATACACTATAATTGTTTATGTTCCTACAGACATTGTTCCTGCTTTGTCACACCACACTATAATGTGAAACTTGGTAACACATAGATAAAAACCCTGGTGTCTAGCACTATTGGACTATTCCCAGTAATCCAACCGACAAATGGAATCTTTCAATCTTCTTCCATTTGTCAACATTTTTGTCCCCTTCGTATTTGTAGCAGAGGGGACAAATGAATTTTTCTACCAGTTCTCCCCTGTGATCCCGTTGGGGGAATTATCTGTGCTATTACACAATGTGTATTTTAAGTCCCTAGAAATTCTTTTAAATAGTAACCAAACAGGAAGGACGCGCCATCATTTTTTAGATTTTCTAGAACTAATTGGCAGATAGCATTTTTCTGGCAACTACTAAACATACAATTATAAGTGTTACAACTATTGTGTGACTTAGCAGAAACAAACACATTAAAATGACCACTAGTGACTCTCAAGTTTGGAGAGTTTAACTAGTTTACAAAAAGTGTAGCGTTCCCCTCACAGAGTCACAATGTAAATAGGCCGCATATTTATTAAATTTATAAAGTATACTGAAAATTATATATGGCATAAAGAAAATAATATAACATTTCACAACTAGAAAAAGGTACTTCAAATTATGACTAAACTGTTCTAAACATGTGACATGGAGAGCTTTGGTGAGGAGTGACACTTACACCAAAGCTGATGATGATCCATATCAATGATCAAAGAGTATAATAACTATAGGGGAATGTCAATGATGTAGATATACATTCGTAGTTAAAATAGTTGCTTAGAATAAGCAATAGGAATAATTACACAAATACTATCATTGGTTTCAAACAATTGTTTTTCTTTTTGTTGGTGCATTGTTTTCATAAATATTGACAAAGAGATATTGATTTGTATTTGACATTGACATTTCAATATATTTGTCAATATTTGTTTCGTTCAAGGTCATACAGCATGATGCCTCGTCTTTGAGTTATTTTTATTAAATTTATGGACAATGTATTTATTTTTTATGGTTAATTCCTATTTTATCGGATTTCTTTTCGAGTCAGATTTCTTAGCGGAAAGTAAAGTGTCATGTCATTGGTAAACAAAACCAATTATTTCATAAATCTTTTGTTGAATCAAATTTTTATGTGTAATAAAATAATGGTGGATTATTAACCATTGTGTTCGTGAGCAAGTAAAGATACGGGCCTTTTCTTAAATCTTACGCGGACTTCTTGAGACAACTCGAAAGTGACTGTTGTACTGTTTTGATTCATTTGCACTTGTTCACGAACGATTAATGTTTTTATACTCATTAACATTCGATAAAACACAAATTTTAGTACATAAAACAAAACAGACAATAGAACACTTCACTTTCCCGCCAAGAATTTATGCTCCAAAAGTTCCAAAACCAACAATAAAAAAAATGAATGAATGTCATCAATGTCATTTTATATATCAATTTTGAGGTTTTGGTTTTGAGGTTGTTGGTTTATTTTTATTTTCAAGATTACGCGATACGCGTAAATTATGTGGTATGGTTTTATTTCGACTGACTTTTACTTCGCTTTCGTAGAAATAAATTTTGTATAATAGTTGTGATGTTACCAAACGTGCTCCATAAAGAAAACTTTCCGAATAATGGATAGAATAACAGACAAATTGTACGAATTTTTGGACACCGTAAATTCAAAGTATACTCCAAGAACAAGCAGTACGTGCTATTGCAAGAGGTAAAAATTATAAAAACTAGTTAAACATCACACGCAATACTTTCACCCAACAAAATGTGTTTTCTTAACAATTTTCTATGCTGAACTTTGGTAACTATTTGGTTTGGTTTATAACGAAAGTGCCAAAAAAGCGGCGATACTGTATTCCATAATAAATAATAGAACATTGTAGGACAGTATTGAAAATACTTTTGGTCCTTGTATTTGTGTAATAGCCAATACAAATAATACAGTATAATCTTACTAATCTGGCACTGCTAATAATCTGTCACCCTCCACCACCTCACTCGCTCCTCTATACCGATTTCAAGGACTGCAAATTGCACAGACCTCAATTGAGGATTAAGTATGTTATAACTAGCTGATTTCATATTCCTACACATTAATTGAATACATTACATAAGTCTCTAGTCTTCGCCTTCGACTCACCTTTGGTGGGCAAAATGGACCATACAATAATAATAAAACAATTCTAGAAAACAATAGTGTTAAAATATATTGGGATCATACAATAATTACAGATAAAACTATTCATTTCAATAGGCCAGACATTATAGTTTTTAATAAACATAACAAATCTGTGTTTATAATAGATGTTGCCATACGAAATAGACATAACTGAAGAAAGTTTCAAAATACCTGGCCATAGAATTACATGCAAAACATATATATATATATATATATTATATATATATATATTATATATAATAAATTATATATATATACTATATATATATATATATAATTATAAATATATATATATATATATATATATATATATATATATATCACTCCTATTGTTATAACATCCACCAGGATAATTCTGAATAGTATCAATAAGTCTGGAAACTCAATGTACTCTCTACTGTTATATACACACTACAAAAAGCCACAATTTTAAACACATGTCGCATAACGCGGAAATTTCTTTCATCAGGTCCAACAGAATCAGCTATCCATATAAGTGGAGAAGTCTAAGACTACAAAGAAATATAATAATATTTATTTATTTCCAAAAAACAAAGCAAGTCCCATATTACATTTCAGGCTTATTCACATGAATTAGTTTTATAAATCAAATAACAAACTTAATCATTAATTACAAAATCATGTATTATATAATAAACTTTAAGGACCAATTCTTTAGCAGCGGCCATTGCACTAGGCTTATGCCTGAAATGCTAGAACCCAAAACGATTACATAATTGTATTAACAATGGCTGGCTCGGTAAACAATATCCCCACCTCCCTTGCCTAGATTGGCAATTGAGAGTCAGTCGCTATATCTACATGCTCAGGGGTGGAAGTTTTTAATAGTGCAATAGTGAAGAAACCCACTCCAAGTGACTTGTGTTGTTACTTGCGATGGTGCAATCGATGCCGCACCTCTCGACACGCCTAGCCGCGAGCGCCCATGTTGCCCCCTGCAGTCGACTATTAGGAGGCCCATCTTTCTGTGGCGAGTCACCGCCTTTCCTTATTTAAATGTGATTCTCCCCTATCCAGTCCACCAAAACCCAATTCCATAGCTCGGTAATGTAGTTTCCATATATTTGCAATAGCCTTTACATCTGGTGGGGGTCATCATGTGCTGTATCATATTGTGCATTCTGTGATGGCATCCGCCACGTGTTACTCATTAAACATTCGAAAAAGGGCCTCTGCTGTTGGCTTTGGTCCCACACATGCCTTCCAAAGGACTGGGTCACTATTGGACCCGTGAATCTTAAGAATTTCGAAAACATTATAATAGTATACATACAATTGATTCCCTCTATTAAATGTTTGATTTTATTAATTATCTGGACATTCCTAAGATCTGGCACCTTCCAAATTTTAATAGTGAGATTACACTGTACATACTTCTTTTTTTTTGTTTGTGAGGTTGGCTAGGGTCCTAAAGTATAGGTGTTGAACCCAATACATTATTGTTAATTAATGTACCAAATACATAATATCAATATATCAGATGTAATATAGACTAACATAATATTTCCAGGTGTCCATGATGTCTATGTGTCAATGCCCACTGGTTCGGGCAAGTCCCTATGTTTCCAACTACCTGCAATGCTGCAGGATAACAAGGTGGCTATTGTGTTCTCACCACTATTGGCACTCATTAAAGATCAGATTGATCACCTAACTAAATTAAAAATTAGTGCTGAGTCAATTAATTCAAAGCTCACAGTGAAGGATAGGGAAAGAGTCATAAATGATTTGAGAAGTATGAAACCTAACACAAGGTTCTTGTATATAACACCAGAGCAGGCAGCAACAAGCACCTTTAGAAATCTCTTAGAACACCTAGTCAAATATAAAAAAGTTTCATACATTGTGGTTGATGAAGCCCACTGTGTTAGTGAGTGGGGTCACGATTTCCGACCTGACTACTTGAAACTGGGTGAATTAAGAGAGAAATATAAAAGTATACCATGGGTCGCCCTGACTGCAACTGCGAGTGCAGAAGTAGCTGTTGACATTTTGGCAAACCTGAAATTGTTGCAACCTGTTGCTAAATATAAAACACCTAGTTTTAGAAAAAACTTATTTTATGACATAATATACCAAAATTGTGTGCAAGATGAAATAGGACATTTATATGAATTTTTAAAGAAAAGTCTAAATGGTGATGAAAATGCTAAACCTGTAAGTATGAATGTATATTACATTAATTTATTATACAGTTAATGTACTGTTTATTTTAAAATACAATTTTTAAGTGTAACATATTTACTCTCTGGTAATTTATTGGCTTGAAATATGGTTTCAGAAAGATAAAAATGTTGCTATTGTATACTGTAGAACAAGAACCCAAACTGAAGAACTGGCTAATATGTTGACAAAGAGAGGATTGAAATCAATGGCTTACAATGGAGGTATGGTTTTGTAAATTCTTCTTTAGGTATAATTAAGAATAATAATTTTAAATAACATCTGTCATCTAGTTCACTGCATGACTAAGGCCTACCCTCAACACTCATTGTTATTACATTTTGTTTTTTTATCCACGACACTGGTAGTCAAGAGTATTTTTTGTTTCTGTTATACCTACTAGCATGTTATAAAAATAAATCGGATTTCGTAGCATAGCAAGTGAACATTATTCTAGTAGTAAAACTTGCAACCCATTAATCTTGTATGGTACATAGGAAGACCTGTATTTAGTGAATATTCCTACGTACACTATAATATGTGAGTGGCCTTTAAATCATTAGACCAGGCATTCACTGAAGAGTCAACAATACACAGATAAAATAACCAATGTCATTATATTTTTCACAGGAATGAAGTCATCTGATAGAATTTCAGTACAAGAGAAGTGGGCTAGTGGCGAATATCCGTGCATCTGTGCCACTGTTTCGTTTGGGATGGGCGTGGACAAGGCGAGCGTGCGCGCCGTTGCGCATTGGGGACTCGCGCAAAATGTGGCAGCTTATTACCAGGTAAAGTTAAAGACCACAATCCTAGGAGCCTCATTTTTTTAAAACAAAACAGGTAACTTCAATCAATCGCAGTCCATCTCCGCTTTTCTCATCATAACAGGACAATTGGCATGTGTATATTTTCTCTCCTGTTTTTGACTACATTTTGGGGGATATGATTGTATGTCATGTATAATCCTAACAACTCATAATTATTATGTGATTACTGGAATATGAGCGTTGCTGGCTCATTGGTGTGTTCAAATCCCGCCACGTAACAAGGTAACTTCGAATTTTCAAATATGTACGTTATGCAATGCTGTTACGGTGAAGAAAAACGTCGTGAGGAAACCTGCGGACGCCTGCGAAGAGATTTCAAGATTGTGCGTGAAGTCGGCCAATTCGCACTGGGCCCACTTGGACGACTATGGCCTATACACCCTTTACGAGTGTGTACTAGGCTTGAGCCCCTCAGTGAGGACGTTTCATTAGCTGATGATGACTGGATTGGAAAGCAGCCTGTAAATATGAGACAAATATTATTATTTTTTCCTTAAGTAGATTACTCGGCAGGCACAAACACAAATTATTTTAATGGTAATTCGTGTGAGTTCTAAATCTCACTAATTTATACCTCCAATTTATGCGCTTTAAGAATGACTGTATGTGGACAGTTAGTGTAATTCCTGGATACTGCGACGTTACATTCTAATAAAGCAACTTTCCTAACGGCAAAATAACAACTATTTACCATTAGACTGTACAACTTCTTGCTATTTCATAAAAAAATAAACAACTAAATATAAGTAATAATATAATAATAATAATAGTATAATATATGGTCCAGGTATCTTGATAGTTTTTGTTATGTAAGTTGTCCAAATACAACACAAGTGGATTCCCTACATTTATGTTCTTTCCTGATTAAATCAAATAAAACTAATTCTTTTTGTGACGGATGTCAAGGTTGAAAACTATTATTATTTATTAAAGGAATCTGGTAGGGCGGGCCGTGATGGAAAACCAGCATTTTGTCGCATTTACTACTGCCACAGTGAACGTAACGCGGTCGACTTTCTATTGAAGAATGAGCTAGCGCGTGCGAAGAGTGATGACCAAAAGAAACGCTGCAAAAACAACTACAAGAGCTTTGAAGTTATGGTGAAATACTGCGAGACTGTAAAGTGAGTTTTTGCTAAATACTTAACCAATTGTATGCCAACAATAATAAGCATTTGGCCAAGGCCCGTGCAACTAATATTTTTATCCTCCTCTCCAAAGATGGAGAGAACGATTTTTAAAATAGAATTTACAATAATAGTATATCTTCTATTGTGTGTTATTTCTACAAATAAGTATCTCAAATTTTCTAGTATCCTAGAAACTAGGGCACGTATTCAAAACGGAATTGAGCATTGATCTTCACTTAAATCGGGTTAGAAAGGGATGCTGCTCTTTATCGTATATAGCGCTATCCCTTTCTAACTCAATTAAAGTAAAGATCAGCGTTGAGTCTCGTTCTAGAATACTGGCCTGAATGTTGTTTTCCGCTTATTCTTTATACCTAAGGTGCCGTCACAAAACGTTCGCCGAGTTCTTCGGCGAGGAGACACCGGCTTGCGCGGGCCGGTGTGACGTATGTGCCGACGAGAGGGGAGTCCAGCGCGCTTTGGAACAACACCAGCGTCGAGCCATGGGCGGGAGACTTGGGGCGCCTGCGGCACTGCCTGCCGACCCGGCAGAGCTTTATGGCGAAGGCCGATTTGGTCAGAGGAGGTGAGTGGCCGATGTTCTGCTGCGGGACATGAATGACACGGTAAGAGAACTACAGACTATGGACTTGATTGCTGCGGGACATGAATGCTACGATCAGAGATATGCAGACTACAGACTTGAGCTCTGTGCTTGTTGTCATGATTGCTACGGTCAGAGAGCTGCATACTACGGACTGAGTGCTGTGCTGCGGGTCATGAATGCTATGGTCAGCGAACTGCAGAGTACGGACATGAGTGCTGTGCTGCGGGATGTGAATGCTGCGGTCAGGGAACTGCAGACTACGGACTTAAGTGCTGTGTTGCGGAACGTGAATGCTACGGTCAGGGAACTGCAGACTACGGACTTGAGTGCTGTGCTACGTTACTACTACCGATAAAGGTCCGTATATACTCGTGATCGAGACTGGAGGTGCCTGCAGCAATACCTGCTTAACCGGCTGACTTTTTTTGCGAAGGTCGCTTTGGTCACCAGAGGTAAGTTGTTGACCGCTACAATAATACATCCAGGGGTTGTTGTGCTGTGCTGTAGTCGAAACAACTGCTATGAATGAAGCGGTTTGTTATTTGAACAAATCGAGGAACGGGCCATGGGCGTGAGACGGGGGCGCCTGTGGCACTGCCTACTGACCCGGCAGAACTTTTACGGCGGGAGCCGCTTTGGTAAGAGGAGGTGAGTAGGCAATGTTCTACTACCATTGGACCTATGCGCTTTGAGTACTCTGCTACGAAGGGTACTCGAGACTGGAAGCCCTGCAGCACTGTATGAAGGGGTGCTTTCGTCAGAGGAGGTGAGTTGTTAAATGACTGCTTGGGTCAAACAACTAGGAGTTTAAGTGCTGTGCTTAAACCTCTAGTTGTTTGGCCGTACCACGTATAAAAGAGATTGTAAACTTATCTTACAGCACCAGCGACGGGCCATGTGTGAGAGGCTGCAGATATTGTCTGGCGATTGACCAACCCTTATAACCGAAACGGCCGTATACCCGGTATTACGGTTTTGGAAAGACAGCTGGCGAAAATGCTGCTTACCACATTCATTGGTGTCTTCTCTTCTCAGATGCCATTTGGATTGTGCGATGGACTCGCTTGGACTTGCCAGGCGAGTAGGTGGCACTGAATGTGTTAATGTTGCCTATCACGCTGTCTGCTGAAACCCGCTGACCAATTCAAGATATAAATGTAATAATAGTTTCCAATTAGACTTTATTGATTTATATATTTGATCCTATTACTAAAATTTTGTTTCACAGAGAAGCCGAGGCGTACTATGATGATACCAGTGACCAGTCCGACGGCGAGAATACCAGGCGTCAAGTAGCCGAGGAGACGAAATCGCTTATCATGCAAGAGTTCGCTAATAGAAAGAAACATATTCTTGGTGATAATAAAAAGAAAAAGATGATACGGAGTCTGCCAAGTACTCCAGATGTAGAGCAGCTGAAAGCACGTGTAAAAAAGTGTGTGACTATTATCATTTTTTAAGCTACTTTATAATACAAATAGTCTAATATTATTAGGTGATATAGAGTTCCAGCAATCATTTTGTAACTAAACTCTATACCTACAAGTGGTATTTTCTCCTGTATAGCGAACAAGGTTTTAGCAAACCGCCATCTGAGAATAAATTAACAAGCTTAGTGGAATCTAATGCCCCTCCATGTTGAAAATCTTTGAGCAGGCCAAACTACCAGATCATTTCTTCTGGTTACAGTGTTAGAATAGATCTGCTCCTTACGGGCCGTGATTTATTCTGTGGAACATCGAACGAGGTTTTGGCTTAACGTCAACACGCACTTGTACGGTAACGTTACTCCTAAACGTAGAGAGACATTGAGGGGAGGCTTTGTCAAGCAGTCTGTAGGGCTAAATGTATTATTTGTTGATATTCACTAAGTTCACATCTATAACACAGCACCAAAAAAATTTTAAAAAGTAAATTATAATAACATAAAAAAACCTCTTTTTGGTACTTCACTTAATATTAAATTAATTTTGTCGATTAGGTAAACGGGCTAACTGTAGCTGGACGTGAGAGCTATCTGTCGTTGTTATCGGACGCGCTGTACGCGAACTTCATGAGCACCAGAGACGCGGCCTCTGCCTCTCGGCTGTCCCGAGCTGACGTCGACAATTGCGCTGTCGATATGGAATATGACGCATTTTCTGCCTCCACTGTCGTCAGCCTCTACAGGCGAGCGATGACCAAACTGGTGAGAGCCGGGTTTTGTATTTCTTCTTACCGCGAAGTATCTAGACAATCAAGTTACACATTGAGTAAAATAGTTAATGTTTGAATATTCAGGCTTGTTCTTACTTATCTAAAATAGGTATAAACCTGGGATGAGATAATGCATAACATAACATGCATGCATAACATGGCAATCAATTTATTTGCTCATATTACCAATTTATTAACCGCATACATGTACTACTTATAGTAGATAATCATAAATTATAATTCTTATCAATTCTTCAATTTAAATAATTTCAAAGTATTCCTGTACTTACTTAAATAAATTGGTACCTTCTTTCTTTGGATATTTGTAAAAACAAAAATGTGTATTCAGCACAAACAATTTGAAAATATATTTTTGATTATTAAATTGAATAACTTGTATTTGATTTTTTGTCTAGATATCAACGGTGAAAGACAGTAAAGGCCAAATGTATGAAAAACTAAAGACTTTCGAACCAAGAAAACAAAAAACCTTGAATGAGTTTGTCAAAGACTTTGAAGCTAAAAAGAGTGAACAAAAACATCACGGATTTATTACAGCATCACAATTAGAATCGGGTAATTTCGACGGAGACAAAGAAAGCCAGATGTTATCAAAATCTGACAAAGTTAATAAAAGAAAATTAAATACCTTCAAACGGGATCCTTTGACACAAACAAAAGTGAACTCATTTTTTAAAAAGGCTTCGGTCGCGTCCCCAACTTTAAGTGATTTTGAAAGCGATGAGGACGTAATCTTATAATCGACGAAGAACTTGAAGATAAGAGTAATGATACAACATTACATCTAGAATCATTGAGTACAGCCGATACGCATAATAACACTACCCTAAAATTGAATGATACTTCAGAAGAAGGAAGTAAAAACTCCAAAACACTGGTTATAAATATAACACTAAAAGGTATACCTAGTACGGACAGTACAAGTAAAGTCATATCGCCAGATACTAAATACGATAAATTAAAAGAACATGATAAACATACAAAATCTCCGCAAAAATCTAAACCAGTATCCAAAAGAAAAATCAAAGCTTTATTTGGCGACTCGTCTGGTTCCGAAGATGAAATCAAAATGCTTAAAAACAAGAAACATAAAAGTGAAAAGAAAATTAAAAGATCCAATTTAGCTGAGCCCAAGGAAAGAAGTAAGGATACCAAGGAACATAGGAAAAAAGAAAAATCTTCCAAAGATAAAAAAGAAAAAGAAACACTATTTAGGAGTATTTCAGATAATGAATCTGACAAAGAAATGGTTATAGATACTGAATCTCAAAAATTAGATGAAGATTTGAATGACTTATTTGCCCCCAATGCTAAATCAAAAATAAAAAATCTGACTCTGAGGAGAAGGCTGGAATATCTAAGACTAATGATATAATAACCAGCAAGAAACAAACAGACTTACCAAATGAATCCGATAGAAATAAAGATAATTTGGATATTTCAGACGATTCATATAATTTGTCTTTGTTAGAGAATTGCGTAGACTATGCCGAATTAGAAAAAGCCCATAAATTAAGTAAAGAGGCTGATAAAGTTTTGTTATCTTTAAAACAATTCGCTCAACAGGTACATGAGCCCATTGTTATTGAAGAACCCAAAAACGAAAAAGTACTGAGCCCTACATCACAAGTCCAAATCACAAACAAAAAGACAGAAAAACCTAAAGATGATAAGAAGTCTAGGCCAACCTCTAAACACAAATCTTCATTAAGCTTAAATAAGTCTAAGGATACTCACATAAAGCATTCTGTGAAGAAAATAAAAGTTCATAAAGTCGATATAAAAGACGAGAAGGTAACAAAGAAAACAGAAAAAGTGGATGTAGCAGGCCTTGTTGTAAAGTTACTAATGCCTTACTACAAGAATAAAAGATCAGCAGCAGAGATTTATTTAAAATAACTGCAAGACATATAGTTCATCAACTATTAGCTATCCAAGTGACAGGTATGTTAAATATATTTTATTTTCTTTGCGTCAAGTGGCTCTGTTTAACCTATTTACAAAAATATTATTTAAGTGTTTAATACTATAAGTTCTTTAAAACTATAATATAAGTATAAGTATAGATACTTACTCAGAGATAACAGCGTCCAAAATGATTCCTAGATGGATTACTCCTTTATTCTGTTCATTTGTTTGTCAATATGGTGAAATTACCAGATTAGACCATTTTTTTTCTTTATGCATATGAATAAATGGTACATACACCAAAACAACATTTTATAAGTTTTTAAAATTTTTAATTTCATAAATTTGAAAGCTTAATAATTTTTTAACTTTTCTTCGGTTTGTTTCGGGTAATCTCTGAAACGGCTGGATCGATTTGAATGGAATTTGGCAGGTAGCAGTTGTTATACGGAAAAAAATAGGCTAGTTTAATTTTATACAATCCTTTTTATTAAAGAATAATGACAAAAATGCCGTCTGCTTTATAAATTATTATTATATAAATAACGGTAACGTTAAATAAATTAAATTATTTTTTACAGAGGAAGCTGCCATTGATGTGTTGTTGAAGAAGGCATTCAGCAAGGAATTGAGAATAGAAAATGAAAGTGACTTGGCTGTAAAATTAAATTTAAGTGTAAATGTATAATTTATTGATTTTTAAATATTCTATTTATGGTTCGGCACGTTTTAAATGCCTTATTATTCTTGTAAACAGTTAAATAAAATGAATGATTGAGAATAGACGTTTCAAGCTTTCCCTTCAATTCATCTACAAAATATCTAGTCAATTTATTGTAACTGTAAATTGCAGGAGTCAAATAAAAACAACTATACTATTTAAGTATTTATTAATATTTATTTGTAAATAGCTCATCTTAATGTATATATTATAAATTTGTAGACCATTTCAAATTTAATTATTTTATATTACAATAGTTTTAAATTTTTCCTTGCAGGATTTTGAGGTTATAACAGTTTAGAACTGAATACCTTATTGGACCTATATCTTAAGTCTCCAGCTTATGTGAATCATTTTATATGATATTGAATAATTAATTGTACGTATATCCTGCGGTTGTAGCCGGTGAAGTGGCGAGCTAGCCTTAGTATTTTTTCGAGTGGTTTATTAAATGTACCTACTTCATCCTTAACTCCACCACGGACCTTGCACGAAATAACAAAGACAGTACAGAGAGACAGTACCTATATCTTGAGTCGTTTCCTCGAGGGCGTGTTATTGGTCCTAGCAGGCCTTCTTCGCGGCGCCCTCGGCGTTTCAGGCTCGGGCGGTGCGGACGCGGTGACCAGATTCCTTGCGTTTCCAGCGCGCGGCGTACTCCCGATCGTCTCTTGGAACTGACGCACTCGCTCCACCAGCTCTGTGTCGTTCTCGATCACCTCCTCAATCTGATATGAATACGGCCCGATTATTTAATGAATCATAAGATCGTCACAGTAGATTTTCGACTGTCTCCGGATTCCACGAATTAACGAATGAAGGGTAAATTATTAAACCACTCTGAATCCAGACGCAATCGAAATTCCTTTTCATTCTAATCACGAATGAACGGATTATGGTATAGCATAGTACTACCAGGATTCTAGAGCGTCGGTGGCTCACTGGTGGGGACTGTTGCCTCCCGATCTGGAGGGTGCATGTTCAATCCCGCCACGTACCAATATATTTTCGAAATTACATGTACGTTTTTCCAATGTTCTTACAGTGAAGAAAAACATCGCGAGGAAACCTGCGCACGCCTGAAAAGATATTCAAGGGTTGTGCGTGAAGTCGGCCAATCCGCACTGGGCCCGCGTGGACGACTAAGGCCTATACACCTTATAGTAGGCTCGTGCCCCTCGGTGGGGACGCATAATGAGCTGATGATGATGATAAGTCTACTAACCGATTTACTGATGCATTAGAAAATTCATTCTGCCAAAAAAACACGTATGTTAATAAATGTTGTAGGGCTATGTTGATGTTTTCCCCACCCTATTAATATCCGAAATGAGGACATTCGCAGGAGAAAAGTGACAGCACAGTTTTTGGCGTACCCCAATAAGCTGCAGCTAAGAGAATGCTTGTAACGGAAAAGCAAAATTATTCCTAAGTGAGACAGGGCACACAATCAAGGAGAATAAAATCTTCCAGGTGGGCGAGCGAAGGTGAATATATTAAACTAAACCTACCTCTTGGCGATAGTCGTTAAGAAGATCGGTGGCGATGCGTACAAGGTAAGCAGCCACCTGCCCGCCGCGGGAGCTGAGTCGTGCGTACAGACGTAGAACTGCAGGAACTACCACTTCAGCTACCGTGCGTTTCATTTTCTATTCAATTTTACAAAACCTGCATTTTAATTTGCACTGTTAAGGTTAACCTTAACAGTGCAAATTAACAATGCAAGAAGAAGACGTTAACGTTTAAAATCGAACATTTATCAATAAATAATACATCCACTGACATTCAACACAGACACACATCTAGCCTCAAGTTAAGCGTGAAGCCTGAATGAACGGTGCTAAACAACGGATAAACATACTATATATACATTTCTTTTTGTAAATACATATAAAAATGGAAATCATACTCGAGAAAACAGACATGTTCATGCACACAAAGTTTGTACTCCGGGGATCGAACCGCGGAAACCCTTGGTTGCAGTCGACGTCTCAACTGCAACACCAAATGGGTCGCCCAATTGGACAAGATATGACTTAAAATAATAATGAACTTACATGAGATACAATGTTAGTAGTGACGCGTTCTTGCAGATCGTCTATATCTGCATCGCCGGCGTTCTTCTCAGGTTTTTCTGTAACAACAATTGATGTTTTATATTTCAATCTTAGGAACATGTAAACCAAAAGGAATAATTGTGGAGTTTACCGATTTCAGCTTTAAGAGTTCTTCTTCCTGCCCATGCCGTGATGGTTTTATATATGTCAAAAGAGCGGACCGTTTACCGGATGTTAAGTGAGACAGTAACCTAAGTGAACTCGCAACTCCGAAGAAGCAACAAGTGCGTTGCCGTACTGTTAAAAGGAAAATGGAAAAAATGGTAGGGAGAAGGGGGATTTCGTACTTCATCAACCTCACTAAGCAAAACAACACAATGTCATGTTTCACACCGGTTTTGTGTGGCCGTGGTATCACTCCGGTCGAGTCGGATGATATTGTACATTCAACTTCTGACACTTCAACGTGCCCATCGCGTCATATATTGTTATGGGTCTAAGAGTCAGCACCACAACTACTGGTAAGGACTCACTGGGAGCTTACAAACGAAGACAGCATAAGGTGCTTGATCGGTGTCCAAGAGGGAAGCCTTAACCATTATTATACTAGATGGTAGACTCGAAACTGATTCTTCTAGAAACGTACCACCGGAGTGCCAGATATCGTCCCGTGAAACAGTCGTGTTATGCACTTTTTTATTTCGGGATAAGCAGCGTGTGAAAATACAGGCTATAAGGGACCTAACATGTTGTCTCTGGTGTCGGGTGCAGTGCGGGATTTACGAAAATAATGCCTATCAGTTGTTGATCTCCTTCAATGCCGCTATGTCATGGTCAGTTTCTGTGTCTATGGTGCCGGGTGCAGTGCGGCATTGACGTAGAATAACAACCATCTATCATTTGTTGGTCTCCTTCAATACCGGCCTCCTTCAGGCATATCTTACCATCACGTGAAAGTTTCGAACGTCCTGTAAATTATAACTTATAACATAAAATTTTGGCGTTATAATTATTATAATGGCATAGGTAACGAACTCACTGGGAAGCTTCATTCGAGGTCCGCACAGCAGAGTTATAGTGTCCAATAGGGCAGCACTTAGCGCGGGAGGTAGCTCGTCACAAGCCTCATCGCAAACGTCGGCCGCGTGCTGCAACACTTCGCGTGCCAGACGACATTGCACGTTCAACTTTTGCACCAATGAGAGACGCTGCAGCATCACATCGTAGATCAGCTGCCGCGCGTCGAACGATATTCTCTCTATAAATAAATAATAATTAATAAATATGGGATGCTGGATAAATAAAATAAATACATGTATTATATTAAGCTGGTAAAAACAGTGACATTCACTTTGATAATATTAATACGTTTCGTAAACACTTACAGGGCTCCATAGGTGAAGGTTAAATATGTAGTGTATGAGTATGTATGCTTGTGTGTGAGCGTAAAGCGTAGTAAAAATAAGAAAAAATGTATGTGGTGTTTACCTATAATTAATTGTACACTTAAATAATTACTAAATTATAACAGTATTTTTAAGAGCGAATGAGTATAACAGTTAAAAAAGTTAGTAAATCAATAGAAAAAAATCCTTAATAAAGATAAATCAATAAATGAATCTCACTGACGAGTTGGGCTTGGCATGTAACTGGACAGGCCAAAAGTAATGTTGAGTGTCATGTCATGCCACAATCGATATACGTCGATGGCGTCTTTCTTAAGGTTATGCAGAACTACATTTACTTGGGGCCAACCTGCCAACTTTCCCTACATAACACATATCAGAGAGAAGTCGGTAGAAGGATTTTGTTGGACTAGGCGGCATTCCGCAAGTTACGCCAATCCTTTTGTCAATGACGAACCATTTGGCGTTGCGGTTGAGACGTCGACTGCAACACCAAGGGTTCCGGGTTCGATCCCCGGGCAGTACAAACATTTGTGTGCATGGATATGTCTGTTTGTAATGGTTTGGGTGTTTTCTATGTACAATTTGTATGTATTTACAAATATATATATATATATATATATATATATAAGTATGTTTATCCGTTGTTTAGTACCCATAATACAGGCTTCGCGCTTAGCTTGGAGCTAGATGGCGCTGTGTGAATGTCAGTGGATATTTAATGATTCCCGCAATGTTTGAACATAAAAGTACATAAGCAATCTAAGTTATCTAAGCTACCAAAATATATAGTTTTATTTTAATACAAATAATAAAAAACTACATCTTACCGCTATCTTCTTTATTATAATGTATGATGCAATCAACGAAATGGTGATATATTGCGTCGGTGGTGAGACAACACGTGACGTAATACTCGGCGGGCTCACGTACGTCGTGATCTTCGTCGGCCAATAGAGCGCAGTACCTGATTAAAAAAAAAGAAAATAGTGCTCAAATAAATAATAACATAGTTTTTTTAAAGGTAACGTATGATTTAATAACAGATGCCGTATACATTTTATGGCATATATTACCTGTAAAAATAAAATCTTTATACCGTCATTTCAAAGAGGAGAACTTTAGTAATTTGAATTGAATAAAAAGAACCTAGATATAAGAGTCTAATTGCACCGAACGTCCTCTTTCTTTTCAGACAATAACAACAGCCTGAAAAGATCAATCATTCTGGAAAATNGACCCTGGCGGGCAGGGGCGCGGCGGGCGCGGGCAGCAGTGCGGCTGTGTACCTGAGGCACAGGTCGGCGAGCGCCAGCAGGGCGTTGACCCTGGCGGGCAGGGGCGCGGCGGGCGCGGCAGCAGTGCGGCTGTGTACCTGAGGCACAGGTCGGCGAGCGCCAGCAGGGCGTTGACCCTGGCGGGCAGGGGCGCGGCGGGCGCGGGCAGCAGTGCGGCTGTGTACCTGAGGCACAGGTCGGCGAGCGCCAGCAGGGCGTTGACCCTGGCGGGCAGGGCGCGGCGGGCGCGGGCAGCAGTGCGGCTGTGTACCTGAGGCACAGGTCGGCGAGCGCCAGCAGGGCGTTGACCCTGGCGGGCAGGGGCGCGGCGGGCGCGGGCAGCAGTGCGGCTGTGTACCTGAGGCACAGGTCGGCGAGCGCCAGCAGGGCGTTGACCCTGGCGGGCAGGGGCGCGGCGGGCGCGGGCAGCAGCGCGGCGAGGACCCCGGCGGCGGCGGCGGCGGACGCGCGCGACCGCAGGCACAGCCTCCCCACCCCGGCCACGCTCGCACCGCACTGCTCCGGGGACCACTCTGGAAATTTACACATTACTTAGATACTACGTGTTCATTGTGCGAATGTGCAAGGATGCACGAGGCGGGGATGACCCAGAAGGACTTACCTTGACCAAGTTGGGCAAGTCCTTAAGAAGCTAGGTCCCAAGCAAGAGGAATAAAAGAGCTTGTATTTTTTTATTCCTCTTGCTTGGGACCCCAGTTTCTTGAAGCTTTTCGATTGATGGATGTGAATGAAGCTAGAGATGTATGTCAGGACCGCTCAAGGTGGCGTTCTATCATCTCTGCCGACCCCTCTGGGACCAAGGCGTGAGCTTTATTTACGTGTTCAACAACGTTTTCGAATATTATAAAAACAGTCATCAATTTATCAATCAGGCTCTTCGTTAGCATTCATATTTGATGCTCCTTGTGGTATAATGTAATGATTATTACACAGTGGGTTTCCGGTTCAATCACTGTGCACTGCAATCATTTAGGTGCGGTTTCCCCGCGGGATGTAAACTCAAGACACCCGGATGACGCAGTGATGGATTTACCAACGCTGTGCCCACTAGACGACGAAGGCAGTTAAAAAGATAATTAGCAAAAGATCGTCGGTGGCTCAATGGTGTGGACTGTCGCCTACCTACCGGGAGGACTGAGATTCAAATTCCAACACGTACCAATGTGCTTTCGAATTTTCCAAAATATATATACGTTATCCGACGCTCTTACGGTGAAGGAAAACATCGTGACGAAACCTTCATGCACGCCTGCGAAGAGATTCGAAGGTTGTGTGTCAAGTCGTCCAATCCGCACTGGGCCCGCCTGGACGACTAAAGCCTAATCACCCTATACTGGTAGGCTCGTGCCCCTCGATGGGGACGTTTAATGATCTGATGATGATAGCAAAAAATAACTTAACCAGCAACGCTAAAAATTGTCGTCAGATATTTATAATAGTTTTACTCACACAATATTAAATGCACAAAGGTACCTGGAGGCATATTGGGTATAGCGGAGAGGAATAGCTGCAACAGTCCGGGAGAGGGAGGCGTGGGCGCCACTAGCGACAGGTCGGCCGCTCGCACCCACTCCTCTACGGTACCACCGTTCAAAGCACGTTGCTCCGCTGACATTACAAAAACATAGTGAGATTAAGGCTCGCATTCGAGTACGAGACTCAACGTTGATCTTTACTTAAATTGAGTTAGAAAGGGATGGTGCTATTAATCGTATAGAGCGCTATCCCTTTCTCACTTTCTACTTAAGTGAAGATAAACGCTTGAGTTTTGTTCTAGAATACGGGCCTAAAGTAAAAGTTCTTAATGAATGTATTAAATACCCTCCTCTCTCCTAAGTTGCTGTGTCCGAGAGGGTTCATAATGTACATACATAATTAAAATTGACAACTTATAAACACTATGGAAAAGCAATAAATGATTGAGTATAAGTGATACGTCTTCATTAATGTGTTCAATAATATTTAAAAAAATGAATGTGACACATTAAGGATACAAGTATGGATCAGTAATTTATTGAAATACGCTTTGAATTCAAATTCAAAAGCTCATATTGGCCAAATAGTATTCTTCATTTATGGTAAAAATACCATACTCATCATAGATAACTTTAATAGCATACACTATTAAGTTATACAATATAAGGATAATTCATTTCAAAAACTTCAGGTCTATTTTTGTAAAGAAATCAATGTTCACTTACCCAATTGCATAAGCTCCGTTGCCCACTGTAGATTGCTAGGGTCTAATTGCGCTGCAAGTTCAGCACATGCAATTCTGCAACCTATTTACAAAGTTACAAATATATTCTTAATACCAGCTAACGCCACTGAAAATGTTTGCACGAGTATGGATATAAAGTTTTAAGACATAAAAGCATTAGGTTTAAAAGTAATAAGATTATGAATATTTATGATATAATGAATAATTTTGTTTCTTTAATATTTGGCAACTAAATTAGATATAACGGATTATAACTATATGTCTAAATCTGAATCCATCACACTTTTTGTAGATTAATAGTTTGTAGCTGTCTAGAAAGATGATTTTTATGGGGCAGTGTTTATAAAGAAAGAAAACATTTATGCACCAATGCACCGCAACATGTAAACATATTTTACAGATTTTTTTTCAATTTCAAATTATATATTATGTTCAGTAAACATATATAATTACAAAATTACTAATAAAACATGACAAAACCCTTCATTCTAAAAAAAACAGTATCACTGAAAGGCACATACTCAGCATATGTTGAGGCAACACGAGGAGTCGCGACACTGCACTGGTGCTTTGTTTGGGTGGAATTTTAATTCGTTTCACAGGACACATGCGAGCATACTTACAAGTTTTATCAGGAAAGTTCTTATAGTTATGAAGAAAAGTGGCCATGACATACGGATAGACAGACAGACATGTTGAATTTCCAAGGGTTCCGTTTTTTAAATATTTAGCTCTATTCAACCTATCGCAGTCCACTGCCGGACATAGGTCTCCCCCATTTTGCGCCAGATATCCCGGTCCTCCGCTTTTCTCATGCAGCCTTCACCAGCGACCTTTCGCAAATTTGGCTACGGAACCCTAAAACCAGAACAAGTATGGTACTGACCGTGATCACCGGAAGCTGCGAGACGTCGCACAAGATGGTCGCGTAAGGCTGAACGCGCATGATTTTCGGCGGCTTGCACCCATGCGCCCAACAACTCAATCGTTAGTGGCATTAACCTTCCGTCGCGTTCCTGCACCAAATAATATATATGGTCTACGTCTACTGCAGAACTAAAATCTTAAATGCTTCCAAAAATTTTTTAGAAATGCAAATAAATAAGGAATACATTTTTAACAAGGAGACGCTGTTAACAGCGTTCTTCAAATCCTCCATAAACGATCATTCCTGTAAAAGGCCTTTTTATATTAGCAAACTTTAATAACTGAAGTATGTTAGTAGTGTTTCTTTACTTACTTTTTCGCCGTCGGCAAGCTTGTAGTAGTAGTCGAGTACAAAGCCAACATCAGAGTACTGGACGTGTGACGCTAAACTTGTCAGTAACACCAGGCAATGAAGATCGCGCGCATCGTCCAAAGTGCCCAGGTGCGTACTTGCCAAGTCTACCACGCGGTGGCTGCACACACACATTTATTTTAACCTTTTTAACAGACTTAAAAACGGAGGTTATCTAATTCGACCGTATATATAAATGTTTATTTAACCTTCGTTGACGGAAATCTTCGACGTTTCAGGACCTATTTTGAAATTTTTTTTTATTGGAAAGAGGATACTTCAGAGGTGGTTCTATGTTAAAGAAAGCCAGGGTTTGATGAAGGGAGACCAGAGAAATCGAACTTTTAAAAATCGACTTATAGCAACTTCTACTTCATTACCTATAGTGTATTAATTCCATTGATTATTTTTACTACGAATCACTCAAAATTATAAAATATTTTTTTTTACCAAAAAAAAAAAATTTAACTGTCCGGCTTTTTGACGCAATGGAAAATCTATATGGACAGTTGAAATATCCAGTTACGGCGGTAAAAACGATTACAAATTGTTCAAGTAAATGCGTGACGTATGATTCAGCACTTACTTTTTTGGTCCTTAGCCTACCCTACTCGTAGGTTAAGGACCAAAAAAGTAAGTGCACTTCATATATGCAAATAAGCAGTGCATACTCCACAGTGTATTTTCGCCATCATATTAAAACACCATCATAAAAAAGGAGGGTCTCCTTAATCGCCAAATGTCCCATATAAAACTATAAGTGATCGATCTGCTGTCAAAAAAAGTACTGAATTTAAATCTCATTCAAAATAGAGTCCATAACCAACGAAATCAAAAAATACTACGGCCTTTCTAAGGTTAATACTGTGTACCTACATATTTTAAAAACAAAGAGATGTGTTACCTGACAGTGTCGTAGTTGTACTCACTCAATTATATTCTGTATATATAAAGGTAAATACGCCACCCGTGCCTCAAAAACGAACTGCCAAAGAGAATACAGTTTGCAGGCTTTTGTTTAGGTAAATGTTCGCCGATTCTAAATATGTGAATGTGTGCTGTCGCTGCATTCGGAACACTTTTTCGATTTTTGTGAGCATATTACGAATCTATACTTTTTACATCACTGTACTTACTTGATAGAATTGGCCGTTTGACAAGCAACGTGCAAGCCTTCTGCAAGTGGCGACGCATGTTGTGACGTGTCACAGCTGCGAGGAACAGCCACGGTATACGCTCTCGCTCGCCTTCTGCCTCGTCGTACTTCCTGAGGCGGTCTACCATCAGCTGTTGTACTAGGTTCACCACTTGCTCTTGCACCTTGAATAGATTTTTTTTTTGGGGGACCATTTTCTGTTGGCTTGATTTCACTGGGCAAGACGCAGGCAGTGCGATTTGTCACACTTGCTATTGTACCTTGCATAATAATGAAACTGATACAGACTGCAAGCAAATTCAACATATTTAACTAAGAAAGTTACAAAATTAATTGGTGCGATCTAGGCGATAATTTCCTTACTATTACTTTATTTGATATATTAGCTCAGTTGTAAATAAATATATTTTAGTTACCTTATTCTCAGGGTCGGAGAGCTGGTGCATGGGCCCGTTCAGAAAGGCGTCGAACACTTCCTCAGTCGGCATACGAAGCGCGAGGTCACCTAACGCAGCGATCGCCGCCGACCGCACAAGGATGCTCGCATCACGGCACAGGCCCACCAAAACCTAATGTATCATGAATATATATTATAATATTATCATTAGGTGTTATCTGCTGGTCTAGATCTCTCCATTCTTCTTTATACAAAACCATGGTGGTTACGTGTTTGCCAAAATTGGTTAAGCATTAATTCACGGTCATTGGTTAAGCCAAGAACTGTTAAGTCGCCTCATGACAGAATTTACGTTTTTTTTAGCTCATCTATAAACTTCTGAAATTTCCAGAGTTGGGCGCCCAACTTCGTCACGGCCGCGCGGTCACTCACCCCCAGGCGGTCGGCGGCGGGCGGGCCCGGCGCCAGCAGCCGCTGCAGCAGCGTCACGGCCGCGCGGTCACTCACCCCAGGCGGTCGGCGGCGGCGGGCCCGGCGCCAGCAGCCGCTGCAGCAGCGTCACGGCCGCGCGGTCACTCACCCCCAGGCGGTCGGCGGCGGCGGGCCCGGCGCCAGCAGCCGCTGCAGCAGCGTCACGGCCGCGCGGTCACTCACCCCCAGGCGGTCGGCGGCGGGCGGGCCCGGCGCCAGCAGCCGCTGCAGCAGCGTCACGGCCGCGCGGTCACTCACCCCAGGCGGTCGGCGGCGGGCGGGCCCGGCGCCAGCAGCCGCTGCAGCAGCGTCACGGCCGCGCGGTCACTCACCCCCAGGCGGTCGGCGGCTGGCGGGCCCGGAGCCAGCAGCCGCTGCAGCAGCGTCACGGCCGCGCGGTCACTCACCCCCAGGCGGTCGGCGGCGGGCGGGCCCGGCGCCAGCAGCCGCTGCAGCAGCGTCACGGCCGCGCGGTCACTCACCCCCAGGCGGTCGGCGGCGGCGGGCCCGGCGCCAGCAGCCGCTGCAGCAGCGTCACGGCCGCGCGGTCACTCACCCCAGGCGGTCGGCGGCGGGCGGGCCCGGCGCCAGCAGCCGCTGCAGCAGCGTCACGGCCGCGCGGTCACTCACCCCCAGGCGGTCGCGGCGGGCGGGCCCGGCGCCAGCAGCCGCTGCAGCAGCGTCACGGCCGCGCGCCGCACTGCCGCCCGTTCGTCGCACACGCACCGCGCGCATACTCCCATTAGTCGCGACACTGGCCCCGTCCCGTTTAACTCCTGCAAATATTTGATTATAGTAAGTTAAAAAGTACTATTGCTGAAGTTGGGTAGCGTTTTGTATTTACCACGTGCCCGCAAACTTTTACTGCAATTCATGAAGCTGTTATTTTCGCACGCCAGTTATAAACATATTTTATTGACTTTGCTCTTAGGACACAAAATAATTCATTATAGTTTGATTAAATTTGGAAAAATAGTTCTACTTAATATAATTAAAAATAATCAGTTATATTTTATCACAACTCATACAGATAAATCACAATTTTACTAGCTCACCTGCAAGGCTTCTCGCATAGGCGGCCGCTCGCTAGTGACGCAGTCCCCCAGTATGGCGAGGGCGCGCGTACGCAGCGTACTCGATACATCGTTGACGCGTTCGTACAGCGCCCGCAGTATCTCGGCGTGCGGCACCGTATGCGGACGCTGTCTTAGCAGCCCCGATACCTCCTCCTCGTTCATCTCATGTTCGTCTGTGTACACT
>PQWD01014058.1:0-14761 GCA_019425675.1 Leucinodes orbonalis | reverse complement strand
ATGTTCATTGCCAATGATGTAAAAAAGTATGGATTCGTGATATGCTCACAAAACAATCGAAAAAAGTGTTTCGGATGCAGTGACAGCACACGTACACGTATTTCTAATTTCGAACACATTTACCTAAACAAAAGAGTACAAACTGTACTCTCTTCGGCGGTTCGTTTTTGAGGCACGGATGGCGTATCTACCATTATATATACACAATATAATTGGTTCATGCACACAAATGTTTGTAATGTCGGGGGATCAAATCCGGGGCCCTTGGTGAAGTAGCCAACGTCTCGACCATTGCACCACATGGGTCTTCAATATAAAATATTTGTATAATAAAATTAAGTATACGAATCATTCATATAAAGCCGCACTTAACATTTAGCCCTAAGTCGCGCATTATGTCGCAATTTGAAAAGAGTCACGCCCCCGACGTCTAAATTAAACGTTAACGACGGGCAACCTTTTTAATTCGCATTTAGTTAACGAGAAAAATTGCCATGGAAACCGAGCACTTAATTATAAGGGTACCCATCCCATCGGCTACGACCATTAATTCGACAAACGACATTGGGAAAATATTAATTACAAATTAGCAATAGGGATGGTTATTGTTTGGCCTGAAGGGTCGCTTGGGAGGAAGTTTCACTGGTTGCAAGGTATTTACCCTAAGGAGACCGCGTTAGTCACCTGCTATTGCAAAAAGTAATTGGGTACTAAATAAATCTGAAACACATGCAACTAAGTACTGCACAAGATCCTTAAGCTAGTGGTATTATAATTCGTAGGATTCGAGATATGTTTATGATTAACCTTATTTCGGATAGAGCTCCTTAATTTTATATTAAAAAAGGGTAAAAGTGGATAAGTTGATAACAAACATACAGACGTGTCTAATATATGTTTATTTTCTTAAGTATAACTGTGTACTAAAGAAAATCGCCTAAAACCTAAAAATGTCTTTGTAGAGTCATAAAGTTGTTCTTACCACTTTCGTTTTGGAACTTTTGATATTGTACCCTTTCCATATTAATTTCTGTTAAAAACTATTAATATAACAATCAATTTATTCGTGAAGAAAAATCAGTATGGCAACAATACGAATTCGGTTCTCCATTATTCACGTATTGATTTTGGCTTAACAATGTATTGGACAACAAAACCTCATAGATCGGATCTTGTTTTCTGTACGAGTAAAAATATTATTTTATAAAGCCTGATGCTGGGACTATATATATAATTGTTTCTTACTATCGCAACTACATAATATAAGGGGCCAAATAGAGCATTAGGGCAAAATAATGTTCTAGGACTTGTATAATTTATTACCTGACAAAAGTCATCATGGGTTAGTCACGTATGTCGCAGAACCGATGGCTATTGGAGCAGACGAGTTCTGGAGTGGAGACCGCGTCTCGGCAAGCGTAGCGAAGGACGCCTTCCGGCCCGATGGACCGACGACTTGCAAAAGGTCGCTGGTGGAGGCTGGATGAGAAAAGTGGAGGACCGGGATATCTGACGCTACATGAGGGAGACCTATGTCCAGCAGTGGACTGCGATAGGTTGAATACAAACATCATAAGCTGTAAAGAGACAGAAATTATATAGTTCATAGTATGTCTTGAATTCTCTCTTACATATGCCATCGTTTTTCTAAATTTACCCTACGCGACGGTTGTACAAAGGTAAATCCGATAACAAACACTTAATTTAGACTAATGTAATTTCAAATTAACACACAAAACTTCTAATTAGTGCGTCAAGTAATACGTAACTAAACGTTATGTTATGAGTACGGGTATATTATACGGTAAATTAAATTCAGTCAAAGACTGCCTTCGCCCGGAGTTAGCGAACTAAAATCTAATTAGAAATCAACGAATATTTACATATGTTTGTGGGCAGATAACATTTCATGTTAACCCTAACCTATTTCTATCATTTGACTGCATCCAAACTAATATTAGTATAAAGCAGATTGTAATGTTTATTCGACTTTCACTGTATTTTTTATTTTAGTCGCCCAGGTATCAAATAAAATCTGAACAATTACATGTACACGGTAGCAATTCCTATGTGTCACCAAGATAGTACTTTTGGTATAGTTCTACAAAGTGCTAATAACATTGATATTACTGTATGCATTGATTAAAAACTTGTGACCAGTAGTAGATAGTACCTTCTACCTATATCAATAGAAGGGTGTAGGTACCGATGCTGTCAAATAATCCATTAAAATATATAGCCTTTAATAAAAATACCAAGAATAGTATAAACATTATATAAAAGCAGCGCGTCTCAAAAAGTTATTTCGTCTAAATATACTTTTTTATGCCAGACGCGTTAGTAGAATAACTTTTAATTTTACTTTGATTTCTTTTTATATCTGTAAAGATGTTAATCTATACGGCAAAAGATCAATTGATTGCCTGCTTTGAATGAAAGTATTTCTATTGCCTTTGATCATAAAAATAGTCGTGGAGCAGTAACGTTGATAAATCCTAGGCGGGATTCTTGGAGCGGTGCCCATTTTTTATTATTTAGGCAACGTTCACTTACAATTACATTCAGTAGTGGTGAAATAAGTAATGTTTTTTGCGCGTAAGTTGGAAGTCATTAAGTTAATTCAATTAAATTAAGCTTAAGGTATCTGTAAGTTAACAATGTAAATAGCAAAATAAATAATGACTGAATGAATCTTCTTCCGTAACATTCGGAATACGCATTTCTTTGTATAAAACATAATAGAGCGTCAGTGGCTCATCGTTGTGGACTGTTGCCTTCCGATCTGGAGGGTGCAGGTTCAAATTCCGCCACATACCAATGTTTTTTCGAAATTATATGTACATTTATCAGACGCTCTTACGGTCAAGGAAAATATCGTGAGGAAACCTGCGCACGCCTGCGAAGAGATTCAAAGATTGTGCGTGAAGTCCGCCAATCCGCACTCTACACCGTCAATATACACTCTATACAGGTAGGCTCATGCCCCTCGGTGAGGACGTTTAATGAGATGTTGATGAACCGAAACCATGCAGACTTTGCATGGTGGGTTTCGTCACTATTGCTACATATTGTACGGAAAGTACTGTGCCTTACAGGCTAGTTCCTTAATTTACTGAAGATATTTAATGTAATGCAAAGCGTAGTATGCACTGTCTCATACGAAAATGGTGTAGCCTGGATTAAGACGGAGGACTATCCATGTCGGCGCAACATTACAATAACAGCGACGTACTACGAAAGGTTGAAGCGATGTAAGCAATCACCAAAGTATGGCAGTGTGCGGAGTATTCTTAGCGTATCGATGGCAAAAACATAATTGTGGAGTACAAGGCCGCAATACATATCTCCGGACCGATTGAAATATCTCCAGCGGGCGATATCGAGAGTGGCCCGCGCGCTTCCGCCCCCAACAAGCCTCTCTCAAAGCCGGATATTGGCCGTGTACAGCTCGCAAATGGAATTTCCTAACTTGTCAAAAGTGTTTAACGGCTGCCTACAACAAATGGTTGGTTAATGCGATTGGAGTGTAATTACTTGGCATTTATATAACGCTATGGACACGGAGTTTGAAGAAATGTTATTTTAGTAAGAAGTTTTTCTAACGTCACTTGCTATTAGCCGCAGATGCTCTTTTCAGTAGGTATCTTAAAAATATGCACAACGAACCTTAGGTTGTCCCCCGAGCAGGACTAGAACCTCATATAAGTGTATTTACTAAAGTCGGATGTTGATGGCCGTAGATAGCCTTTTCAGCATCACCGGGCAATCAGCGTGCGCAGATTGCTCAGCCAAAAAAATTTACACATCGAGCCTAAGGTGGTCTCCGAGCGGAACTCTAACCTTGTCTTTAAGCTTTTCGAGAATGACTTGGTAACCTAGTACGTATATGTATGGGCAGAGAATAGGGACTGGTAGGTGTCGTACAGTCTTTCGTATGGTGAGTATAGCCCTCGCCGGCGGAAACGAAGCTTCGAATGTAGATTTTATATATTATTTTAACTTGTGTTATGCGTTACTTGGCCGTGACAGTTCTAAGTTAATCAATTACTTCCAAAAGCGATACATCACTTTCAAAAGTGAAATGTACGGGAGAAGTTCGAACGAACAACCTAAATTCTTGGTGAAGTTTGACGTAGGCGCTCCAGTCCATGGCACTCCGATACGAATATCCAGATGTGACGTACGCAGTACGCAGTTAGATAGAAGTAAAATAAACAAACGTAAGCGATGGGTATGTGCGAACGATATGAACGAATTTAATAGCGTTAGATATGGCTGCCATTTTACGGCTTTAGGCGGTAAGAGTGAAGACAATTTATTGCGAACTCTAATGTGATATTAATGGCTGAGACAATCACCTGCCTCTCTATATTATTTGCCATCGTTTTATAAAATACTAGCTGTGCCGAAACTTTGTATTATTGAACCTATCGCCTTTAACGGTATATGCCGATATAGGTCACCTTATTCTGCACCAGACATTCCGGTCTTCGTAACTTATCCAGCTTCCACCTTCCGCCTTTATTGGACCGGAAGGCACCTGCGCTGAAAAGAATCCGAAGTTACTGCTCATGACATCAGCCAGAGGGCTAGATCTAATTTGAAATGGAATAAGTCCAAAGCCGAAAGCTAGTACAATACGGTGGTGACTTAAAGTAAACTAATTAGGTAAACACCATGAAGCTGATGACTTTGAGAGTTTAGTTCTGTTAGTTCAGAGAAGGCACTTTTTGTTGTGTGCATGGGAAATTAACTGTTTCATTATATCATAATTAGGTTTGTTATTTTGGCAAATACAATTTGCATATTTTGTTCGTTAATTTACTATACTAAAATATTGGTATGGTATGGGGTAAATATTGGCGACAATATTGTATAGAATCGGGACGTTAACACATCAAAGTTTCACGCGAACGAATTAGCAGTAAAAAAATTATGTTGGTCTTAAAAGTGTTTTCCAATAATTAACACGTTAAGGTCGCTCAGCACAACCGGAGCGAATGTACCATTTCAGTTGTATTCGATATAATGTACATTTGATCCCTATATACTTGTTAACTTTGCTCATTTATTAGTAAATACATAAGGGTATTACTTTCGTCTTTTCATGGGGTAAAGTGGATGTGGAACAGATCAAACGAACCGCAGTTTCGGACGAAAATGTAATAACAACGAAAATAACTCGCGGAACGTTACACCGCCTTTATATTCAGGATTCCGCGCGGGGCTTTTACTGCCGACTTGTTACACTTACAATACAGGTGAACGGCAAATTGCTACAGTGTTCCGTTTGATAGTTTTGTTTTCGTATTAACCGCTACCTGGTTTTATAAATTCCGAGAAAAGCAAAAGATCGTAGCCGAGCCGACCCAATTGTTCATTTTTAGCATTTGTTTGTAGTTATAATGTTGGCACAATAGCTTTTTCATATACGTTCTTTTTGGAGCAGGCTAAGTTCATAAACCATGCTGCCTTGTCATTAGTATTTGTTTTTCAATTAGTGATAAAATGAGTGATGATATATGAGTTCCCTCGTTTCTCTATAAGTTTTTAGTTACTTAAATATCTAGGACTTTACTGAAACCTTACGCGGAACTTTTGAGAGAACTCTAAGTGACCTTTGTACTGTTTTGTTTCTTATGCTACTTGTTCACGAACTCTTTATGGTTAATTATCCACCATTATTACCTATTAACATTCAATTATACACAAATTTTAGAAAATAAAACAAAACTGACAGACTTGGATTAGCCATGTCATAGCACTTACGAGTACAAGTGTTGAAATTTCAGACGATACTAGAGGTGTTGTTGTTTCGAATGATTGTGTTTCTGAAAATTGTAAGTGCAAATGACTAATAATGATATCGGAATAATGATAAAGGGTGCCTTATCTTTGAAGCATCAAAGATAAATATTTTCATTAAATCGATTCAATTTAAAACAATAAATATTGAAAAATACCTAATAATAATCATTGTTTATGTCGAAGTGAACGAAACGACCGGTCCCCTCAGTGCATCTGGTGGTGATTGACACACCTGTATAAGTTGTCGAAGTAAGAATGTTAGGTAACAAAGAAAGAAAAATTATTTATTGGCCTAATAAGACACATTTTTAAGTAACCAGGTCAAATGTAATCTATGATCAGTGATCACCTGCGTTTGTTTGTGCCTATTATGCGTACAGTGCGACCATTTATATGAAAAACTGTGCACTAAATCAAAATAATTGTTTGAGGAAATACTTATAAGTAATTAATGGGACTTCAAGTATAGGGAATTACTTCGTAAAATAGTAGTAATCATTTCTTACTAATTGTTATTTTACGAATACTCTGAATAATTTACAGTACAAACATTTGTATGTATATAGCTATGTCTATCTGTTGTTTTTACAGGCTAAGTGCTCAGTTTGAGGCTAGATAGCGCTGTGTGAATGTCAATGGATATTTATTTATATATTTTAATGTGTTTTCAACAATTGTTCCGGAGAAATCTAGGGAGCCTGTGTGGGTAGGATAAAATATCGAAAACATCGTAGCATTGTGCTACGGCGTAGAACATGTAGCATTAATGGTGACTATCACTCGTTAATATTACTCGTGGTGGACTTACAGATTTATTTGTAAAGTTAAAATAAAATAAGATTTATTTCTTAGCAGACAAATCAATACTAATACATAATGGGTGTTTCTATATATAATATGTATGTATTTAAAAATATATGTTTATCAGTTGTTTAGTACCCGTTATACAAGTTTCACCCTTAACTTGGAGCTAGATGCCGCTTTGTGAATGTCAGTGTATTATTTTTTATAGTAATAAAAAATAATTTTTATTATTTATAATGAGCTGAGCAACCAGCAATGCGAACCAAATTCTGTATACATTTGGTTCGGTAGACCAGCGATGGTTTTCAGATTGGACCTGACACATTTTTTCAATAAGGTTGAATTAAATATAATGAGGAAAAGAGAGTAAAGAGATTTCAATCAATGGCTACGCGTTTTGAATACAAGATCTGTCTTTCATTCATAAACACATTCAAAGATGTCGTATTGAAAATTATAAAAAGCAGTTTTTATTTGAATTATCCATGGATTCAAATAACAAGCATTATGTTATTTATTATGAAATAAATACGAGTATATTAGTAATCAGACTTAATCAAGTATATTCGTACTACACAAGCTCGGCGTCAGTACCAATGTGTCCCACATTTAATGTATGTTAATATGACACGATGAATGAGTTTTGTAATTAACTTTGGGACCAATTAGACGGATTCCTCGTGTCGGTGTGTTAATGAGCTTTTGGTTTAATGTAGATCCAATTAGATGTGCTTTATTAATGTTTTCAAAAGTTATAATTGTATGATGGAATCATATACCTTAATATGTAATCTTATCCATTGAAGCTGTATTAAGGAACAATAGAGAATGTTTTGTGCTAATGTTATATTATAAATGACATGGCGCCACGCGAGGGGTTATAAAGGGTAATACGCTTTGTTAAGGGGGGGGGGGGGCAACTGTGCAGCGGGGCAGCTGTGAACTATGCGGATAACTAGCGAAGTATTGGATTGGTGTGTCAGAATAGCCAAGGAATATAATCGAGATAGATCCATAAGTTAAAAACTCAGGTTCAAATCCCGTCACATACCATTGTGTTCTCGAAATTATATGAAAATTATCCGACGCTCTTATGGTGAAAGAAAATATCGTGAGGAAACATGCGCACGCCTGCGAAGAGATTCAAAGATTGTGCGTGAAGTCGACCAATCCGCACTGGACCCGCGTGGACGACTAAGGCCTATACACCCCACACTGGTAGGCTAGTGCCCCTAGGGTGAAAACGTTTAATGAGTGATAATGTTAAGAATTCTCTGAAAGTAGAATAACTAATGGTGTCTTTTTATTTTGTATTATAGCTATCTTTCTTTATTTTGCCATATAAAGGAAAATCTAATGAATAATACGAGCGGGGATGTTGATTTAGTCGAGCAAACTGTCCAGTAGCATTAGCTAAATATTGCCGTCTTTGTTATTCAAGAAACTGGGTCAGCGGCGAAATAAGAAATAAAAACATATTGTCAGGGTGATATATTATTCATGCTAAGATGACATTTTGACACCCTCGTCATTTTAACCTTGGGAGATTTCTTTGTGAAAGTATTTTCATCGCGCTGGCTTACATTGAATAGAAATAATTAGAAGAAAAAATGTTTTCTTAATTGCCCGTGGCAGTGGGTGGTGCCGTCGGCCTTTGGTAATTTTAGAAATATCGCCGGAATAAAGATTGGAACCGGAGATAGTTTGCATAAATGTAGCGAATCAACATTTTATTTATATGAATAGGGTTGTTGAATAGGCGTTACCATATTTAACTTGTGAATCCATATTGACTCGATAAAAAGAAGAAGCGTTGTTGAATTACAAATTTAAAATTAGCATTTCTGATATATTTTTCAAGCCAAACAACTGAAGAAAATAAATCCGAAAAAAAAAAAACAAATCTGTCCATCTGGGTGGGGGTTTTGATTACATTTATTTTCCTGTTACATAGAAGCCACTCGCCTTTTCCATTCCGCCCTATCTGCCACAATTTCTATGCATTTTGTGCTCTGCCCACTGCCACTTAAACTTGATAATTCTGGTTAAGGAAACATTTTCGAGGGGAGGCCTTCATTCAGCATCAGACTAGGCCGTACCTAATTATAATCATAGTGATATGTCAAACCAGTGAATATAAAAATAAAGCTTAATTATTTTAAAATAATTTGTTACATATTTCCATGCTTAGTTATCACGGAAACTTAGAGATAATAATCTGGTTGTTTTTTTGTGATTCGCTTGTATAATGACTGACGCCGCGATGGGTTGAATAGAATGCAATACGATAACTTAACTTTCCAAAAAAAAAATGTAAGAAATAAGTATTTCATAGTTCCGTTTTTAGAAATAGAATTCTCTTATATTATTAATCCCCTTCAATAAGGTATCTACATCACTTATGTAATAATTCAGCGCTCGTAGATATTGTCAGTCTATAGACAAAAATTTCATCAGTCATTCCGTATCCATAGATAAATAAAATAGGAAGTATATTACTACTCTGATAGATTTATTGTCTATTGACATGAAATCATCATCACCTCATTAAACGTCCCCACCGAGGGGCACGAGCCTTTCCGTATAGGGTGATTAAGTCGTCCACGCGGGCCCAGTGCGGATTGGACGACTTCACACACAACCTTCGAATCTCTTCGCAGGCGTGCATGAAGGTTTTCTCACGATGTTTTCCTTCACCGTAAGAACGTCGGATAACGTACATATATTTTCGATAATTCGAAAACACAATGGTACGTCTCGGGATTTGAACCTCAGCCCTCCCGTAGGAAGGCGACAGTCCACACCATTGAGCCACCGACGCACCTTGACATGAAATAACATTGATCAAACACACCAAATTGTAGGTTACACTAGTTTACTGTTTGTTTTGTTTTGATTTGATTAAACATTATCGAGAAGGGTTCTTAAATCAATATATATACTCGTAATACATTTAAAGCTACAACTTGTAAGCTAGGACATGTCACGTGTAGCTGTGATTTCTTTTTTGAGAATCGAAGTTAGGCATCGGGCTACTTATAAAAAGAAAGAAATAATTAAACATGCATTAGTGAGCATATTTCAAGGTTAATTAAATTCCTTGATACATATTGCACTTATGTCTCGAATGCACAAGAGGATCGCGTGTCGACTATGCGCGATATATTTTTAATGTTATGAAGTGAATGGGGCAAATATTTCGCTCACCTGATGGCACCTAAGTGTTACGCCTGCCCACGATGATAATCGCAGTGTTAAATAATCACAATAACTGTCAGAAAAAAACCTCCTTGAATACAGAAAAAAAAACTAACTGTTTATAGTGTTCATCTTTCGTCTACACTGTTTTGCGCCCTTTTTTCGAACTGACTACTGTTGTTGGCCGCAGATGGCCTTTATAGCTTCACCGGGCAATTGGCAAGCGCCCGTCACTCCCAGATAGTCAGATCTCTTATTTCTAATATAATTTATTTCTTTTATTTATTTATTCACTATATTATAACATTACTGCCGCGTTTATGCTAACGTCATAAAACATTTCGACTGTGACCGTGGAGCTCTTGTTTGCGAACACGGATAAGCACTCAGAATGCAATAAAGTCGTGGCAACAAAAGTTGTGATATGATAACAATTAAAGTGATCCGGCCCCATTGTGTTAATGGTACCTACTCGACGCAAGTGCTAAGTGGAAATGGGCACTATGGCCATGGACGTCCCGGGCGATCAAAAGGTGGATACGCACAAGGTCACGCGGTCGAACTAGGAAAATTACTGGTTATAATCTAGTATAGTCATTGGTATCTTGAAACCGTGTATCTGTTATGGGCAGGTGCGTCATTTCGTACTAGACACACCTTAAATCAAACTATAAATTAAAAGACACCTACATTTTTACTCAACCTTCGCTTGGGAAGGCTCCCAAGACCTGGATGCGATCGCGCTAAGTTTTGACAGCTATAACATAACTACACTGGAATAAAATATTGCTCAATTTATATCGCGCTAATCAATTGACAGCTAGTTCAGACGAAATCGAAACTTTACCTTATGGCAATACCGAATATCGAAATGACAACTATTACAGGATCGGAAAGATATCGTAACTACACCCATATATAATCGAAAGGTTTCGTTTTAAAATAACGCGATCGGCCTGCAGTACGATCGTTGTAGGCACGAAGATCGTACTGGTGACAATTATAACTAAGCACTACGGGCCGTGGACGCCCGGGCGATCAAAAGGGCGGATACGCACCGCGAGGACGCGACGGACGTGGCAATATTTCGCTTCCGAACGCTGGTGTCGGGTATCCAACCGATCTACGGGAGCGGGACTTCCTAAATACTACTGCAGGACCCAATTTAAAATAATCTCACAATCCCAGTTAAGGCCCTACACAATGGCTGTAGGTGCTAATCCTTTATAGTTGTATAAAGCAATAAAGAGATACTTTTCTGTAAATGATGCCTACTCATCGCAAGTGCTATACCCACTGAACACTATGAGTTATGGACGCCCGGGCGACCAAAAGGGTGCATTTTTTTTTATTGCTTATGTAGGCAGACGAGCTGGCGGCCCATCTGATGGAAAACGGTAACCGCCGCTCATGGACAACTGCAATGCTAAGGGCAAAGCCACAGATTTCCCAATACAGGAGATGGGGCAAGCCGCGTTTTTAAGCGCGACAAATGTAAGCTCAACGAGCATACACTGGCTGCCAGTTTACGCTCTGTGTAAGTCGCGTCCAGACGCACGCATTTTAGAAGAAAATACCGTTTATTTTCCAAAATGCCGTCCTGTGCAATAGTAACATGCCATCATCGCAGTGATTTAGTAAATTTAGCAAATAATGGAATAACTTTTCACAGGTAAGAACCGAAAACTTTGATTTATATAATTAAAAAAGGATATTTAAACGAATCGTCCGTTTTTTATTCATGAAAACATATCACTGTAAATTCTTTGTAACGATCTCGGTAGTTATATTACAATGCGGCTGTGCTAACTGTTCGTCGGTTCGCAATTCATAATATGCGCGCAATGGTTAGCGAACATTACTCGTGTTCCACTAGAACCATTATTCGGTAGTACGGCCCCTGACCGCGTCCGTTGGTACAAACGCCTAGTGAGAACCATTTTATCGACCCACCTATCGATATATTCGTATGCAGTCTTGTATGGAAGCGGAAGGTTTTTGTTTATTATTTTACGTTTGTATTTTTTTATATCCTCGATTCTACTAACAGTATTTAAGAAATATTTTGAGGCTATTTTATTTATATAAAGTTATAATATCTTTTATTCGATATTTAAGTTTTGTTTAAAAACATAAGTACATAATAAGCGAACAAAGTTGATAAGAATCACGACGGCTATTGGCTTTTTATCAATGGTGACTGTGAACACGCCACGGCCATTTTTAATTTGTGAATGTGGTTGTAAGGATTTTATAAAATAATGAACAAATAGTGATTTATTTTATAACTTTTAACATTTATCATTATATTATGTCTGCCCTTTTCTGAAGCTATTCTATAGTAATAGTATCTAATATTTAAGGTTCCCAGAAGATCAGCGTTGTAAGTTTTACGTTTATTATAACATGGAATAAGTAACCCTTTACAAGACAAATATTTATGTTAATTTTACCATATCTACTCGTACATACTCGTATCTGCATTGGGTGTTGCTATTTAAAAAAATATATGTTTTCATTCTAAACATTATCTCTTGAAATGTAATTAAAATTTACTTTCGCTGTATTGATTTTTAGCGATGATATGATATACATACGTCGATCGATAATTATAGTTCTAATAAATAGATTCGCGGCTTAATAATATTGTTTAAATAATATTATTAAAGTTCCTCAACATTATTAATACACCAATAATATATTTCATTTAAAATTAACATTTATTTCACGTAACCCAAAATTAACAGTAGGATTTTTATTTTGAATCTTCGTGCAGGTAATAGAAAAAGTATCGACATCTATCGATATAACGCTTCCCCGCATGGATCACCGCGTTCAAGGTGTCCGTGATTGGGTAAACATTGACCAATGACGAGTAATATTATGAAGTGTAAGTATTTTTAATGTGTGTGTGTAAGTTGAAATTGCGACATTGGGTTTTCTTATAAACTTAGGCGACTCGTCCGGTCTAATTGTTATTCCGATGTCTGTGGGCAAAAGCCATGCCGCTGCCTATCAAGAGGAAAGGGCTCTCTTTAAACCTCGCATATGCACAGATCCGTGTCGGGTAAACCTCTAGTGAAATTACTGAGTATAATCTACAGTTATTGGCATCTCTTAACATTGTATCTGTCATGGGCAGGCGTGTCACTTACCATACTTAGGAAACTTTTTTGCCCTGTGACTGCACTAGGCGCGTACATCAGGTTCTAATATTTGAAGATAAATACATGCGTTAAAAGTTGGCTGTGGCATATTTGCTATTATCTCCTATTTTTACCGCATATCCATGTAATATAATCTTTAAGCTGAGCGCCATCTGCACTCATGATGTTCCCCGTGAAGCTTTGAAAAGTCCATTCGGAAAATGTGATAGTTGGTGACCCTACGCGGTAGGCAACTCCGTGACTAATTCCCTCGTCCGCCCGTCGCCCGTCGAATGATGCTCAATGATATCTACTAGAGCAATCTAAACTGACGATATTTGTTTTGCTGATAGAACCCTAATTAACACGGATAATCGTGTTAATAAATCACTTAAAATTATTTCAATAAATTTTACATGTCCAAGTTAACACCTACTGTCATTAGTCAATGAATTGATGTTAACATAATTAATTATTTATCCGGCTCGTCATTTAACTATTTCCTTATATATGTTTCCTTTAATACAAATAGAACTGTTTTACATAATAAGCATATATAGACATTATTTTAAAAGCAACTGAGTATCCTTTAAGGAAGAACGAACAAATTCATATAATATTTACACATGGTTGGGTCCCTCTTGTCAAGTTTTTAAGATGGATGGATATTGCTTCGTTCTTCGGTAAACGTTATACATAGGTATGGGGCTAACAACAAAGTTATGGCTCCATAAAGTAGGGTATTTCATTTAACTAAAAGAGCGATCACAAATATGATCGTCTATCTTTAACATTTATTGTGTATTTGTTGAAATTAATTCTCAAATCTAACATGGTTTTTGGCCCACTGTACAAATCAATGCTACTTAACAATGTAGATTATTGATACTTTTAACATTTGAACACTGCTTGGTTTTCCTTGTAGGTTGTTGGTTAGTATAATATTTATTTCGAATCTTAAATCTGGCTATTGTTCGCATCATAGAGTGCATATTGTTCGTTTAGTGCCGAAAACTTTAATCCACTTGTCGCCAAAATATTTTTTTTTATCCTCTTAATGGTGTTGGGGATAACTCTAGATTGACCCTTGCTAAATTAATTGAAAGTTAAGTTCAAAGACACAAACCAGCGCCTTGACAAACTGTCTTGACATTAGCTCAGTGGCCACCATTTTCGTAGAATTATTTATTTTATATTATTTTAAGGACTATCGTGTTATTATTTGACCAAATACATATTTTCTTTCTTTCTTACATATCTCTACTGCCCGGGGATTGAACTCTTGCAATTTTTTTTTATGACTTTCACACAGCGCCATCTAGCCCAAGTTAGGCGTAAAGCCTGTATTATGTGTACTAAACAACGGATAAACATACTTATATATATATATTTTGTAAACATACATATTATACATAGAAAACACCCAGACCATTACAAACAGACATGTTCATGCACACAAATGTTTGTACTGCCTGGGGATCGAACCCGGAACCCTTGGTGTTGCAGTCGACCTCTCAACCGCAACACCAAATGGGTCATATGAGCGAGCTATATGGTGTGATGTATGAGATTGAATCCGCGCTAACACCGGCGTGAACTTGTTCGTGTGATTTATGTAAACAGATTACACCGGGCGAGGCGCGTCGGGACGGATCTCATGTTTTCAGTGCAAATATTGTTGGGCGGACGCGACCCAATGTGATTATAGAGTTCTAACTTAGACAAGCAATAAACGAACAATATGCACAATCTCACTCAAAAAGTGTCCGCGGCAAAAGTCTGCCCCTCGCGTCAGTAGGGTAACA
>PQWD01014056.1:0-10259 GCA_019425675.1 Leucinodes orbonalis | reverse complement strand
ATCGTTGAATGTAAAACAGCACTGACCGAGTTGCGATTTGTTTACATGATAAAAACGATTATGCTCACATTACACCAACCTTCAATGTATCATAAGTAGGCAGCCATGTTATCACAGTATGATGTACAAATAAACTTTGTTTCACTTCCGATTTTTTTAGGGTTCCGTAGCCATATGGTATATGGTCTGTCTGTCTGTCTTCCGTCCGTAAGTCACACAATCATTTCTCCGAAACTGTAAGAACTACACTTTTGAAACTTTGTAAATACGATGTTGTGTTATATTATATAGAATATGTTTAATGCCCTGCAGTGTTACCTGCGGTATAACATATTCTCCCGCAGTAAAACGTAGCCTATGTGTTTATCCAGGGTGTCAGCTAGCTCCATACTAAATTTTATTTAAATTGCTGTCGTCACGTGAGTTGTCGTGCATAGTACAGCGATATTGTACAGTGTAAACTTTCATGTCTTATTTATAAAATTGGTAAAAGCCTATATCAACTTTAATGAATTTCATACCGTGTTTTTTCTTAGGAGACGCACAAGATATTTTCATTGTCCACCAATGTAACACTGTTGTTATCCTTTATAACGCTTAATCTATATGGGAATATGCATCGATTATATGGAATGCTTGTTATAATAATAAATTAAACGTCGACTCAGTAAAAAAAAAAATGACATTTTGTAAGGTACGTCAGATACAAAGCCAAACGTTTTTACAAACCCATCACTTGCATTCTCTCCCTGCAGGACTGTCGTCGTGTAGAGAGATTGAAATTTGTGTCAATAGTTTGAATATCTTAATATTGAGCTACTTTTCTAGCTCTCAAGATTATTAAACACCTTTTTATTCGACCATGGTAATTAAAATTTCAATGTTTTGCACGGAAAACAGAATTAAACTAAGGAATTCAGTGATAAGTTAAATCCAATATTAACGCGTTAAATCTTGGCATTTATGCAATTTTATTATTATTGTGTTACAATTTTTTTATGTTTCATTTAATGTATGTTGTAGTCACCTACTTTGCAGCTATAAAACTCAATCTCCGATATGACGCCTTTTAGCTATAATGAACACGTTCTGCTAAAAGGTTTCTAAGGCGATTATAAAATAAAGCTTACGATGTTTTGTTGTGATTCTTTTTTATTTTTCTGAAAAGTAATAATACTACTTCTACAACCTCGTAATCAACATTACAATCACAGGAATATCACTATCACTAGAAGAGTCTTCAAAGTTTACAGATTCTCGGGCTAAACAGTGGCCAGAAACGAAGCCAACAGGGAAGAGGCCCTTTTCCGAATGTTTGATCTTTGTATAAGCTACACGTCGCAGTTTTCATTACAGAATACACAAATTGATAGAACCACGATTACTCCCGCCAGGCGTAAAAGCTTTTACAAAATATGGAGCTAGTCTTGGGCTAGGGATTGGGTTAAAATAGACTGGGATGAAACTGCAATCGCCTGCTATATTCCCTATTGTCTCAATATCAAAAAGCAACAGCCAGTGACTCTCTGACAGTTGCCTGTACTGAGCGATAGGGAACAATACAAGCACACAGTGCTAGGGGTATTAAGAGGTGCGGCATCGATTACAGCATTACGGGTCCTAAACTAGTTTCTTAGACACTTTCATCCCTGAACATGAAGCTGAAATGACTCACTTGCGACCGCCAATGAAAGAATGTGGGAATTGGGGATCTGATCCTCATGGGGTCCACTACACCCACTCGTTCTTCACAGATGAGACGAAGAAGACCAGAAAGTTATCCAGAGTGACGGGACTGAGGTGGGCACCACAAAGCATCCACTAGCCACTAGCTGACTGGCATTCTTGCCGAACTATCGATAGTAGACCTCAAACTAACACTGAATAACCATCAATAAACACTTTATACCGAAAATAAATAAAGCTGAGACTGCTAGTAGCATTTTTTTTTGTTTATGATCTCGTTATCATTTACGGTTTTATTCCCTACGAGGAGAACACAATGCAAAGCTGGAGTGGGAGCATTGACCTCCGGTGGGAACTGATAATTCTTATTCCCATTACTTATTAATATCATAACATAATAATATCATGTCATAACGCTTATCTTCTTTCCTCTGTCTTTAAGAAAAAATATATTATTATGATCCTGCTTAAACTTATTGTGTTCCTTACCGGAGTATTCCCCGAAAATTTTAAACATCTTTTATTTTATTTCATTTAAAAGCTCTGCTTTATGTAATTTCTAAGCTCATATAACTATAAGTGTATAATCGACATCATATCCTAGGAATATTAACTATCTGGTACATCATCAGAAACCAACTCAATTAGCGTAAAAACGACGAAATGCTTCGAGATTAGGTAAGTATTGCCCTTGTGCTTCGCTGGGCTCGTCTTGGCCAGACGAGCCAACGACCGTACCCCCCAAATTAATTTAATACGTCTTAGGGCTATGAAAAAAAAAACAACACTCACAAAATTAACAGTTTAATGACTATTCTATAAATTAATAATATGTTGAATAAAAAACATGCCTTTCTGGATATAGCACTTGAGCCAAGTATGTATAGATTCCAACAACAACTTTATACAGAGATCTAAATAACTCCATGAACACATTAAGATGGAACGACAGTAGTGGGAGCTTGAAAACGAAACCCATTGTATGGTAGTTCTAGTGCATAATCGGCCTGTACTTCTCCAGGCTTCGTTGTTAAGTCAGCTAAAGAGATTGGTGCATCAATCGAACTGAAAACAGATGGAGTTCCTTCAGGTGTAGAATATACTGGATATAATCTTGGTTCAGCATCATGTTTGATTGTTTTAACCACTTCGGGTTTCCAGGTGACAATTTCAACTTGTTTCGTGTCTGCGGCATCACTAGCTACGTTTGCTCTGTCTATTTTTATAGCTACGTTGTTGGGCCAGGCATGGGTTGCCATGGAAGGCGGTGGGGTAGCTGGCATCACGGCAGGCGGTGGCCAGTCGTCTCGGCTTCGCTTCTCGTAATAATCGTATGGGTACGAATGATAGAAGCCGTAGTTTACCGGACTTGAAGCAATCTGGAACAGAAAGCCTGTTAACAGGTTATCAACGCGAAGTATGGTTATGTGCTCTTTAGCCTATCGATGTTATTTTTTTGATGTTACATTGTTATTTCAATATTAAAATTTAGATAAACTTTGAGGAGGAACATTAAACTAATAACAAGTTTATTAGTTATGGACTGTTATAAGTAACATGTTAATATTTGAATTAGAAATTACACTATAAGGTAAAAGAAGGAATAAAATCAACCTGCTAAATAATCATACCTTCCCCTTTCATGATACCCATCATAATTATGTTCTACTAAAAGAGAATGTTAGCTTTTACAGTTAGTATGTTAAAAACATTTTAATATCAATATGGCGACAATGAACCATTTAGTAAAGTAATAAAAATGTTTTCTAACAACAATGGACAAATGAAACAATAGATGGTTGAGGGTTGTAAGAAGAAGTTTTTAATGAATACCAAGAATACTAATTAATTCCTAATGCGTAGAAAATGGTCAAAATAATTTTGCCTTAAAAGAAGTTTTTAAATATTAAAACAAGTAGCTAATGTATGCTTGTTGATTTCGAACTTGAACTGTCTTTTTTAAGTGAAATAACTACTTTTTACGAACAAATAAAAATAATCAATTGATATTCCTGCAATATTTCGAGCAGATTTTTATTTTATGATGAATTAACTAAAAAAAGTATTTTGCTTCTTTGTTTTGATTGGAAAATAATTTACGCAATATTGAGCAGAATGCGCAGGACATAACACAGCGTCATATATTAATGGCATGACTTTAGCTAGAGTTTTAAGTTTAACTAAATTGGGAATAGAAATAGATACTCTTTTTGGTAAACACTATCATATATATCATACATAGTTAAATCTCAAACAAAACTAGGTGTTACCCGGTATAGAATCAAATGGTTTGTAATGCGCTCTGACAATGACCCGCGTCATAAGCCTTTGATGCGAGACATTGCTCATAGTTTTATGTATGTAACGAGCAGTTAACAACTATTCTCATTTATGCATTTAAGATTGATACTTACTTTTTTCAGTCCCTGAATCGATGCTAATATTAAAGCCATTTTCGCTAATAATAATGCTTTGCCTCCAAGTACAGCAAGAAATTGAAAGCCCATTGGTATAAGTACCATGCCTATTGAAACAATCCCAAACATCATCATTGTCATCATTTGGTGACGTCTACGTCCTCGGTATTCAACTGTAAATAAGAATTACTGAATTATACTTGAAGGCGGAAGGGCATTCGGTTCACGATAATATAAATAAAATAACCAAAAAGTATATTTTGAGAAGAACAATCCAGGTATTTCATGTTATAAAAGTAAGTTTTTATATTGCTATAGCATAGCATATATTGCTAATTTATGCATAATTTACACAGGATGAGCGTGTTACTGCTCCAAGTAGGCGTTATATGGGAGTCTGGTTCATTAAGTTTGAAGTTTGGCCCAATTTAAAGTTTTTAGCACAACGTTAATGGGTTTGTATGGTCCACGTATCTTCTAATTTTAACATAAAGTTATACAAGAACCTAAACTAACGAGAATATAGCACTAAGTACAAATTTCGGGTCAGATATATGCATTAACTTTATAAGTATCTATAATGAAATCAGGTTCTTCGAAGACTATTTAGACTCCACAGCTAAACTGCCGCTCAGTTTATTTTGTGTGTCTATTAGTTGAACATAATATTCAAAATAGTTCAGGTATTCCCAAATTTTATGATTTTATAGCATTTTTAATAGTTGCGAGCCGGTTGTTTGTGTTGTGGATCAGATACACGAACCATTTTTAATATAGTCTAAGAAACCATAGAACTAAAAGTCGACATCCCTGAAAATACTTGATTTTGCCCGCATGAAAAATTATGACCTATTATGAATTATAATGTGTGCGAGTAAAAGAATGCTCTAACTATTTGGCTCAATGAAATTATAAATGTTGCTATCATTGGGACTTCTTATCACCTAATGTTTTCACAGGATTCATGAAAGTTGTTTAATACTCTCCGTATTAATAATAAAATGACTCAAAACAGTTATTATAAAATACAAGATCCTTTGTCAGGTCCGAAACCATTTTAATATAGAACAGTATACTCGAATACTTAACATAAGTATAATAGAAATCAATAATATATTATTAATCAGTACCTTTGTCCACTGGCGTCCCATTATCAAAGTCGAATTTTAAAACATGTGTGCGTAAAACCTTAACCATTCTTTGCAAAGCAAGATGCCGCCATTCACCTTCTTCTAATTCCTTTTCAGACCAAAAGCTGTAGGTAAAAAATATCATGAAAAATTTTCATTGTGTCTTACTATTAACGAACATTAATTATATTATCATAAAATATATATAATGTTTCAGTATTAAGTAGCCCCTTAAAGGGATTTTTTATTTCGAAAAGGTATTTAGGTTTCAGCATACTATTCGTATCTTTAAATATCCATTAAATAAAGAAAAGTTTAAATTTTTGCTTTTCTGTTTTATAATTGACTAGCTTTTACGCGCGACTTCGTACGCGTGGAATAGTCACTTTGGGCTAACGCTCACTTTAACCCGCTACTTTGTTTACATAGGTGAGTTAAAGCTGCGATATCTCCTAAGACATTAATTTAAATTGAATAATTTAAAGGGCAATTTGTTTAAACAGAAAAAATGTGATAAATAACGTATTTATTTGAATAGGATTCATATCATATTTATGAAAACACCTTCGCAAATAATGCATTATTTTAGAAAAAATAGCATAAAAGAGGTTATAGGAAGCTAACCTTAGTAATAGATATATGATGTCGCAGACTTTTTTAGACTTTTTTGGGGAACAATACTGTAATACATAACTTTTGCAAAAAAGCGTACGCAGCGAAAGCTAAAGTATGAACAAATCCCCGATTTTGATTCATTCTCATTGCTGCGACGCTTCTATAGCTTGTAGCCTTCCTCAATAAATAAGCTATCTAACACTGAAATATTTTTTTCAAATCAGACCCGTAGTTCCTGACATTAGCGCGTTTAAACTATCAAACCAACTCTTCACCTCTAGAATATATGTATAGATTCGAAAATGAAAATTCTTTAATAAATAAAAATAAAAGAAATGTATAATAGTATTGACTTTGATTCAGTGAATTTTACGGTTTTTCTCTGTTTGGGATACACTAAAAGTTAATTTGAGGGTCCGTAGGAACTGAGAACGATACGAGTACATAATTACGTTATAAAAATAATTGGGGTCCAACGAAGCATGCAAGGGTCTATCAGATCAGTTGGCTAAAAGGAACTTGGGCAGTCTACGATTATGAAGGGCAGTATACGGATATTGCATCCTCCTTTGTGTTTTATTTTTATAAAACATAGGTAACGGAACGACCAGTTCGCTTAGTGATGGCAATTGATACGGACTTTTTACTGTTTACAGATGCTGTGTTGAAGAAAACCAATTACTGTTACTCCTATGCCCAGTCATTTTACTGGGCTTAACAGCTTCATAAAAAGTCTCACAAAGAGCCTCACATAAATTTCGTTTGTTAAAATACAAAAGTACATCACCCTTTTTTCTAAATCGACGATACGTATCTGCTCACACTCACTGAACATTAAAATTTAATTATTATCTGTGCAAAACACATTTTTAAAATATCTAGTACGCATTTTATACCTAATTTAAGATTATTGAGCCTCATTCACTGCCTATTCCGATCACTGCTAATTAATTATTTCAAACACGTAGTAAAATTACTAATTAACATTTCAGTCGCTTCTATATTGGGTTACTCGACGATTAACATATACCACTTTATCTCATATTATCACCTGTAGGTAATATCGCTAGTATTAAAACACAAGACTGTTTCCGCACGCCCTTTTAATATACATTCGCCCAATAGAGCTGAGTGATTGAGGCAAATCTTAAATGTTAAAATCGTAATAATATTTATTTAAAATAAACAAACTTGCAATTTCGTATTAGTTTGAATTCTAAACTAGGGATTCCTAACCAAAGTAAGTTTTTTCAAAGTATTGTAGTCAATAAGAAAAGTAAGGTTAAGAATATATTATGTAGCTGTTTGATGAAAAGGGCCGCCATTTGATATCATTCCAGTATAAATACTTGGTAATCCTCGGATTAAATACTAAGTTTTTATTTGCAAAACAATACCTTCTTTAACTAAAGACAAAAATTTGAATAAAATTTTGCAAATATATTATTAAGACAACTATTTAAGTGTTATTGATTGAGACGTTGGCTAGCACACCAAGGGTTCTAAGACTTCCGAGTTCGGTACAGTAACAGTAAGTATGAACATTTATATGCATGAACTTGTTTGTTTGTATTAGTCTGGGTGTTTCTATGCATAATATGTATGTATATACAAAAAAATCGTTATGTAAGTTTACCTATATTACAGGCTTATGCTTAGTTTGGCACTAAATGGAGCCGTGTGAATATCAGTGCATATTTATTAATTTTGTTACGATTATTTTATGTCAGATATTTGTGTACCGGTCTAACCATTTCATTAATTATGTTAGATACGATACGAATAAAATTATCGTTCTCGACGCTGTTTAGTACAGAGGCTAGGCTGTTGATTGAAAGGTTAATTACATTAGGTTAGTTGGCTGCGACGTATCTAATTATCTGAAAGTCCGCAATATTTGTACATTAAAGCTTAATCTTTTGCTAAGCCACAAATGTTATCTATTTACTTTTTTCCGCTTGTAATATATTTAGAATGAAACACTTTAAATAATTAATAAAGGATTATTTAATGTATATCAACGTGTACAGAATAATAGGGTTGACAAGAGGAAAAAGATCACAGAGAAAAATAATTCAATATAGTTCTGGATGCGTTCTCGCACCGTTAAAAGCAATGAAAATATATTTTGGTTATTATGTCATGGAGTGAACATTCTTAGAAAAGTGTAGTAGTATACACGTGGAGAAGATTACGTGCATATTACGCCTCTATATACCATACAACAACATTTTGAGAAATCTATAGACAAGCTTGACCGACATTCATTAGCGATGTAGGTTATTTAGCAAATTGAATACAAAAAAAACACGAATTAAGGCGTGGTTCGAGAATTTCTAGTCTCCTGTTGAACCGTATTGTAACAATAGAAGATATCAATTTTAATGTTTTTTTTATAATATATTTATACAAAAGACTACATTATTTATACATGGGCTCTATATTGATTAGAGATGAAACGGATATTACTTACTTCAACAGTTACCTAATGGCATGATACGACAAGATAGCAATCTGTAAATAAGAATAGTATATTTTTAAAGGATCCCTATTCAAAGGCAACAACATACAGTGTCTATATTATAAGTTTTAATGCGGAAGTATCGATTTCTGTCAAAAATTCCTAAAGCCAAGAGAGCCGTTTAATTACTTACTTCAAAATTTAAATATGTGTCCCTTTCTTCGCTGCAATCAATTAATATATAAATAAAGCAAATTCTCAAATATTTACCACACCCACATTTGGGTCAAACCTATAGCAAAGTAAAAGTTATTTATTATAAAAAATCGATTGACAATTACGAATTAATATTAAAGCACAAGTCTGCCAAACGAGATAAAGGCAAACGAACGGAATTAATGTTTAATATTTAATTTAACTTTGTGTGAGTCAATCTTTGTTAAACCCTTTCGATCAAAGACCCCAAAAACTAATATCTCACTGTCAAAGAGGAGTATTCATATATAAAAATTTTTTGGCAATGACTTTCTAAACAGCTCAGGGGAGATTGGCCTGTGACTCACGGAATTAGCCTTCTTTACAAAATCATACAATTACTACCTAAGAGGCCTTTCTATACCAGAAGCGCCTACCCAGTATTTTTTTATTAATTCTGATTTCGAGAAACGTGTCAGGAATGATGGCTTTTTTATATATAAACTGTAACGGAACAGTTTTTTTGTTGCATATGCCCCGCAGACGTGTTGGTCAGTGCAATCTCTCTTAACATGAAAAAGGCCCTAAGAGGAGCCCGAATAGTATTAATCACTTTGTGAATTTTTTCTAGTTTGGTCAGGACATTGCAGGCTGAACTGATTATCCGAATAGAAAGATGATTCCGCCCCGACTATTCAAGGATAGTATTCGTTACCATCCACTAATCCCATTGTACATGGCTATGCTGTGTAGGAACGCCTATCCTCTGTAGACGGGGCGATATTATAGGCTGATGTTGTATTGATGGAAGGCGGAATTTCACGCTTACCGATAAAAAAAATCTGATTCATTATAAATACGAGTATCATGGATATCATATAAAAAACAATATTGAGCCTTCATATTTTACAAAGTAAAAATGATTTATATCAATAGAATTTTTAGGGAAGGTATTGCCTATTTGCAAAGCAAAATGTTTTTAAAATTAATTATGTAATTTAATAATGGGTTCCATTTAATTTATAAAATATCTCAGCTTTAACAGCGTTCAAAGGTTTGATTCGCTGATAATATTATAAAAATCTGATGAAACATCGCGTCCATTAAAATAATTAATGATTACATCGTCAGCAGAGTTTAAGTAACCGCTATAGGGTTGCTGCTTATAATAACGATGAAAATATAGACCGTCACTTTATTCTCAGTAGCCACTTTTTATACCTACATTGGTAATGTAATGACGTCATACGAGTAACAATGGATGCCTAACTACTAAAAGATACTGAAAGATATATTAAATATGGTGAAAATTTGCTCTTGTGCCTTGAATCCCGACGGTCATAGCAACTAGGGTATTGGTCGATCGTCGAGTGATTGACCGACACATCCCTATTCTTCATAAATGAAGTTGTTTGCACCCACCTCAAAGTCTCTAAGTTCACACAAATTCTCACAGGCATATAGAGGATTGGAGGAGAACATTTTCTCTCCATTTTATGATCCCTTGTCTCTATCGCATTCCACTGCAGGTCTGCGATAAGTAAGTAATTGATGATGGATTTTTGAAATATACTCCGTTTATATAGGCATTGATTTGTTGAATAAGTGATAAATATTTGTGACTATTAATTAATACAAAAAAGAAACAATAATTCAAGTGATTGTAGTATAGGCACTAAAAATTTCCGTCCCATTGCAAAAGTTCCTATAGTTTTGTGTTAGTTTAATTAAATTGGGGATTATACCTATAGGGCA
>PQWD01014055.1:0-36264 GCA_019425675.1 Leucinodes orbonalis | reverse complement strand
TAAACAACTATGTAGATGCACAATCCCACTCAAAAACTGTCCGCGACAAATTCAGCCCATCGCTTAGTTGGCCAAAAATTTTATTCATAATCACGTTGCTTGCAACATGTCATAATGAGATAGTAGTATGCTTGTGCATTTATTCACCTTTTAATGACGCGTCTATATTTTAAAGATACTAGTAAGTAAGAAATTTACAGTTAAAATACTAGTTATGATAGATGAAATAATATTTTTTTCTCTACCCATACAAACTTTCAACTTCTCCAGATAAATAATCCTTATCTTAATAATAAATAATCCCTAATGCTTGTTATAACACAATATAATATAACTGCTGTCCACATTTCGTAGCACTAGTTTGCTAAATCCAAAGAGTACATTCTTAATACACTGTAGTTCGGTTGCTTGATGAACTAGTCACGCAAGAAACGACCATCCTCTTTATAATATTATGTTAATATAGATATTTATGAGAAATCTAATTTGGTATTACGAGTACCATGTAGATCCAAAAAGATAGAAAGTTATTGAAAATAATGGTTCTGTCATTTCATTCTCATCATCATCATCATCAGCTCATTAAACGTCCCGAGGGGCACGAGCCTACCCGTATAGGGTGATTAGGCCTTAGTCGTCCAGCGTGCCCAATGCGGATTGTACGACTTCACACACAACCTTCGAATCTCTTCGCAGGCGTGCATGAAGGTTCCTCACGATGTTTCCTTCACCGTAAGAGCGTCGGATAACGTACATATATTTTCGAAAATTCGAAAATACATTGGTACGTGTCGGAATTTGAACCTCAGCCCTCTCAGTAGGAAGGCGACAGTCCACACCACTGCCACCGACGCTCTCATTTCATTTCTTAACTAGTTTAAATTGAAAGTGTTTAAAATATCTAATTTGTTATGGTTGCTTAAACACGTGCACATCATTTGCAAAACAAGGTTGCTGACTTCAGAAGTTCACTTTGATTGACGTCATTACGAATCGACGTAACTAACTTGTGTCGGAAAGTGCGTAGAACCGATGGCTGATGATACAAGAAGGTTCTCAAGTGGCGTCCACGGAAGGGAAAGAAGCGGTAGGCACGCTGCTACCATATGGAGCGATGTCTAGTAAAAGATGCATGAGGCAGATGATGTCAACTGCTAGGAATTGGCACTCGTAGAAATAATTGGGGAGGCCTACAGCAGTGTTCACATATTACTGTTATGATTTAAGCACCGCAGTTTATTCGAAGACTAATTCTGATTAATTAAGTTTTAAAATGCAAATTTAATACCACTTGTGTATTATTTATGAATCAGATGAATTTCACATATTTATATCAACATATTAGTAGGAAAGCAGTTTACTGTAAACAATATTAGCTCCATGATACAAGTCATCTACGTTATACTTTAATTACGTTTAGGGTTCGCTGTGTCCTATCATTACCCTATCAACGTCGGATGGATTTTGTTGCTATAGTACCTACCTAAAAGAAAAACGTTGCGTTTTGGTGTCGAAACCACGCCTGTCGTCGCTTAAGATTTAGCCGAGGCACATGTTACTTGACAGGAGAAAAATATGGTATTAGAGCCTAAATCTTAAACCTATCTCTCCTCTTTAACCTATCGTAGTCCACTGCTTTAGCAGGGATTATCAAAATGTTAGGTCCATCGGACTGGATGGCATCCTATTCCTATGCTAAGCTGTGGTCTCTAGTCGACTGCTCCAAGGCCACCGGTCTTACTATATATATATATATATTTATATATATATATATATATATACTAATCTCTCAATGAGACGAAGATATAATTTGGAACCGTAGCTAGTTCGGTTTGTTTTATGTTCTTTGAAAGCAAGAAGCAATATGTTTCAAAAATTAGTACTGTTTCGACATACGGTCATATAGCAAAAAGATCGTCCTTGCCGATTACACATAACATTCATTATAAGCACAGTTTCCTCGGGGCAATATGTCACAAAAAAAATAAATGTAACATATTATCCCACAAAAGATATTTGGTATACATTGAGCAGTAGTTGGCATCGGAATAGTAGGTACACGTAATATATCGTCGGCAGATATAGAACGGCCGTAATTAAGAAGCGACTCACGCCACCGCATAGCTGTGGAGACAAACGCACCGGAATCCGGTTGGTATTTATTAAATTAATCGCCGGCTCTACCACAACACCCCACCCACCAAGCATCGCCACTCCTATACCCTTCTATAGTATTCTACATTGATTGCTAACATGGAATATCGTCATTTGTTTTCATAATAATTTTAAGGGTTTAAAAAATGCAAATTAGTCTTTTAAACACTACGACACTATTTAAAAATATATGTCAATGTTTAGCTTTTAGATGCCATTATTAAAATAAAATCGCATGAATGGTGACAAAGGAAATCGAAAGGGTATTATTTATATCATGCATTTCATATATACTTTATAACAACGCGTTCTTTGTCACCTGAAGCCAATGGGGTTCATTGTTTTATAATTAACAAATGTATAGTCCACTGATAAATTCTGTTACCCTAGTCACGCACGCAGTGAAATAAAAATGCATCAGTATTAGCAAAGCTCCTTGAAAATCGATCTTCTCCTGATGGCTCTCATTGAGAGAGACTGTCCACGCTTCCATCTTGCCAGAAGTTTATTACGACTAGATATTGAAAATATTTCACTTGAATATCATGTAATGAGCTCAGTCGCCTAGAGTAGTTGCTTATACAAACAGTTTACACGATTATTGGAAAAATACCAATTCCAATTATCTCCTCGGATTATACAATATTTTTTATGATCGTAATAAAATACCTCCAAATTTTTGCAATCAAATAACATTACTATCAATGACTTAATGGTAGTTACGATACAAGATATAGCTAGGATGCGTGGATTTGAACTTATATAACATAATGAATAGAAATCATAAATCTAGTATCCGTTTAGCGGAAGATTATGATAACATGATCATAACATCTTAACAATAAATATTTACCACGCTTTTGTGTAAAATCAAACTCACTTGGATAGTATTTTACCCGTTACCTTAATTAACAATTATATTTCCAAGTGTATATAGTTAAGTTCATCATTTTTAGGCATTCAACAAATAACGCTTAAATACTCTTTAGGTCGGACCTCTGTTTAATCTTATACTATCCATCTCGCTACAAAATAAACACAATACAAATAAACAGAATACTAGAAATTCTTATAATGAAGACAATAAAATAAAATTGACCTGCTTCAGAAACAAACTACTTTACTTAAAGGACGAACAAGTATCTTTAAAATAACAACAGGGAATATTATCAATCGACCTATAGGGTCATTGCAGAGTACAGAGCTTCATGCACAGCCTAGCTCCGGGATGGGGGTAAACCCACCACACCGCCCAATACGGACTGATGTGAGTTAACTATCATAATACCCATAGCCATACTAAGACAGTAGTCGGAACCGACAACTTAACGTACTCACCAAAGTATAGAATAAATCTTTCTTCTCCGACAATCAGGTAACTAAGCCTGCAATGTCCGAACCGAACTGGACAAAAATTGTCTTTAACTATGCACTCACTCTTGGGATTCGTATACATGACCTCTGGATCACCATAGCGATCTAAACCCAACGCTATTTATTTATACATAATTTTATTTTATAAAAATACAAAATTATATTAAAAATATTTAGCTTATAACTAACATATAACTTTTTAGCATATAATTAACATTTATAATAGACTGAATACTGTGATTAAAAATAACCTAAAGCTAGTAGATAAGTAAAACTGCCCTTAATAATCGAATTATACAAATATTGGTAATCAAGTTGTTTAAATTGTAAGTTGTATTTTTATATTGTATCGTGTTTTTGAAAATGAAAAGTAAATATTTTTTACTTGTTTTAGTTATTTATTGTTTAGATATGATAAAATTAGGAAATTATAGATAACTATAAACTATTTGTTACGAATTGCGTGATTTTTAAATTATAATTTTACCATGTAAGTGATTTTTGATTGTAATTCAGCAAATAAGTCGCCTGAAAAACAGGTTTACCTAGTTCAGGCATAATGTGATTTTGCCAACCTTTGTGAATTTTGAGCTTTTATGTACATTTATTACTATTGAATGAAATAAATAATATTTGATTTGATTTGATTCATTATAGTATAAGATCGATATGGACTATTCTCTTATTTTTAATAAAAATTGACGAATTTATAAGGTTCAGTTTTTGCCATTTAGCTACGGAATCCTAGAAACCGACTCTCCGTGATCAATTTCGTTAATATTATCCTTTCGTCAGTTCAATAAATTCTATTTAGTCTCTCGATTCGCAAGAATTATCACCTCATGATAGAATCAGAGAATTATATTATTTTATTATATGGTAGTTTTGGTACATTGATTGCCTTGAATAATATCTAGTGATTAGCCTGCAATGATTAGGCTGTTATGAAAAGAGTACAGGCTGTAACAAGTCTACCAGAGCAACGGGCCGGGAGCGGATCCGGACGACAGTGGGCGAATTATAATTTATTTGTAGAAGTGGCAACGAGCGCCGCCTCGCCCGCCCGACCTACCCTTTGCTTTCGCCCTTCGTTACGGCCGCACTGCCCTGCAGTTGTAACTCGAAAAAAATTTCGACTGGTTGGGTTTATGTTTAATTTTTTAATATTCTTTCTTCTACGTTGCTTTATTTTTGACTTTTTATTGATTTGTTGTGGAATTGACATTAAATATAATCTATTCTGCATTTGTATATTGTACCAGTCACAAGTAAGTATTAATTATTACATTTTATTTCAGTAATCTAGTATGGAAGTTATTATTTCTTTCTGTTGTAAATAAAACCAAACGTTATCACGATGATTTTAAAGTTAATATCTATTAAATACTATTAATGCTAAGTATTTAAATTACGTTGTGAATTTTTACAAATGCAGAAAAAAGGAAAAATGAAAACTTTTTGATAAGGAAACTATTTTTTGCGATATTATTACGTTACATTCCAGTATCTGAAATAATATGTGTTTTTATGTGATAAAAGAAACTATGCAAATTATTATATTGTATTTCTTGAATAAGGAAACATCCTCTACATTCGATCTTGCGATTCATCAAAAATTGATGTCAGTTGTTTGATAACTCTGGTTGATTTCATAAGTTCAAGTACATAATAATTATCACTGGTATAATTACTTTCATATTATAATCACATTAGTAAATACAAAACAATTTTACTACTCATTTAATACTAGTTGATTACAATAATAAATACCACCAATAAAACCGTTATTTTAAACCTGTTCTATAATGTTGACATATTTTATAATTATCATTAATTATTATTAATTATCGTAATGAAGAAATAATTGAACAACATATAAACAGAGGCATGTAAGATAGCTACTTTATAAAGAGTAATTTTATGTAATGGGTAAATAATAATGGGCCAAATTAATAATATAGAAAATAGTTTCGGACCTTATTAAAGGATTTGATATTTATAGAAAGTTATATTTTGTAATAATATTAAATTTCAAATTTAAATTTATTTATGTCATTGAAGACCAACTTAAAAATATTGATACTGTTAATATTGAATATATTAAAATCATTATAGCACCACAAAAGAATTAGATATAAAAAAAACAAAAATAATTCCACTGATTAATTAAGCTACAACGCTATGGGAGTCAACTTTATACTTTTCTGTTTTTTCTCTAGGTAGGTTGCGTTCAAAGGAGCTGGCGGGGCGCGGGAACGGGGCCGGGGGACGGAATTAAGAGGGAGGCAAGGGGGAGGCCCGCCCTGGATACTGAGAGGAGTTTAACCAATTAATTTTGTTCCTCAACGCAAACTCCGCTATATAATAAGGTATAAGTAGGCATTAACTGAGGCGCGCCGATAGCTAGCCCGGCCGGGGGCGACTCCGTCTTCTCCTAGCCTCTTATAACGATGTTTTATTTTTTGTTAAGCTCTCTGTTTCTCCACTTTTAATATTTAATGGCATTTTCATGGCTCGTGTTTTATAGCGCACTTACGAATTCCGGACATTATAGACGTTATTCATCTGTTATGTTGTTGTCCATTGCATAATTGCATTGAATTAAGAAGCGTTTTATTAGGTCGTAAATTAGTGAAACCATATCATACGCAGCACGGGGGAATAATGTCTATTGCGCGTAATTATGCAAGAGTCGTAAATGTATATACGCAATAATTTTACTCTAAAACAATCACTAAATTAACCAAATATTCACTTTTATTAAAAATTAATTCTAACAACTATATAATTCTGGTAGTAGAAGGTAACAAATAAGACAAGAAATCCAACTCAGACATGTGAAGTTAAGGCAGTAGTCCAGTTAATGTTTTCTAATATCCACAGATATTCACACTGCGCCCTATAGCCCCAAACTAAATACCTAGTCTATTTATAGAACCTAAATAGCCGATAAACATAGCTAAATACAAAAAATACATAGAAAACGCCTAAAAGACACATTAATTGCACACAAATTGCTTGTATTTTACAGGGAATACTCGTACATTCAATTAATCGTTATAAGTAGGTACCTGCTGTGGCTCAATGGTGTGAACTGTTGCCTTCCAATTTGGAGGGCACAGGTAGGGCCACGTACCAATGTATTGTCGAATTTTCAGAATTATATGTACAATTATCCGAAGCTCTCATGGCGAAGGAAAACATCGTCAGGAAACCTGCGCACAGCCAATCCAGATCGGATTGGGTGACCGACTTCACGTACGAAAAGGTTGTGCGTGAAGTCGGCTAATCCACACCGGTCCCGCGGACGACTAAGCCTTTACGGGTAGACTCGTGCCCTTCGTGGGACATAAATCATATTATATTATTGCTCATGATGATGATGAGTACCTAATGCATAAGGTTTTCAATACAATCGTCGTTGCATTAACTTTTTAATAAGATGCACCTACACCAAATTGTTATTTGTGCCTTTCAAGCAAGTATATGCAGTGCACTTGTATTTCCTCTTCGCTGACAGACACATAATGTGCCTGCGTATCTTTACCTTAACACCTGCCCGCCACTAAAAACACAGACGTCTTTGTCTAACGAACCATATGTCTCACCTTCGCTCGTGCTTTACTCGCGACCCGCTACAACATAAATATAAAACATCTTATAAAGAAAAACCTTATTCCCCTTTATCAATCCGTGACTAAACACATGAAAAACTTCACCATCTCTCATTTACCCGAAACGCGGAGATTTAAAAATAAAATCCTTTACAAAAACACCAACGATCACGCCTTGCGCTCGCGGCTCACGTCAATATGACGCTCTTCGAAAACAGTTCTTAACCAGTATTGTGTGTTAAAAAACAGGAACGCATCACAAAAAAAACAAACCACAGAGCACAGTTAAAAAACAAAACGCAGCACGCGAGACACCCTTTCCCTTTGCGCGACGCGCGCTACGTTTTTTTTCTTTATCGTAAGTGAGGTTGAGTTTTTTACCGCGATGCCACGTATAAATTAATAACTGAACGTGCTCATAATCTGCTTTCGGAACACTTTCGGCTTTGTTAGCTTTTTCAAAGTTGGCATTCATTTTTTTTGTGCGGCGGAAACAGGTGAGCACCGCTTGCTACACTCTACATACGAATGTAATTAGCATTTTGCAGATCATAGAAGTGACAAGGAATTAGTTATTTACAAAACAATCACTTATTATTAGCTACCATACGTACGAATATGAGTATTATTATGTGGTTTATTTAAATTAAGCGGACTAATAAGTAAGATAGATCGCAAAAAGATCTGAGACTGTTATCAATTAAATATTGGATCTAATATAAATAAACGCATATTCAATGACATGAGCCATCGAGATCATCACGTCGCAACTCAAAGCACTGCCCAGCATTCCCGCACAGCATAGCTATGTGAAGATAGAGCTGTATACATATTTAGTTTGTATGTTTTTGATTATCGTTATCCCGTACAATAAAATCTCACATAGTTCAACTTTATTTCTCTTATGAATACAAAAATGTATGAATTTATTCCTGGTTTTTATATCATAATCATAAGTTCATAACATACAAAAAGGATAATTTTCTGCTATACGATTTAATCAGTTTTACCTACATCTTCCGTTATGAATTATGATATACCAAGAAGTATTATTTGATCTGTTAAATTACTCTTCCCTAAAATTTTACTCAAGAATAACCATAATCATTATACCAAACTCTTATGCATACCTCGAAACAAAAAACAAGTATCCATTCGCAAAAAGATTGCCGGAAGATGCACCAGGAAACGATCGCTGTGCTACTAATAAATGTGTTGAGCGGTTTTTGTGGAGTGGGGAGCAACAGTTGCAGACCGCCACCCACCTTAGATGTAAACACTATCATTTATACCTTATTTTTAAGATCTATTAGCCTATCCATTACGTGCAATTTATTCTGCCCGCTGTTGTTTTTGTATCAATTTTCTTTGCGTGTCCATGTGTCGTATATAATGTAAAAGAAATTAACATTTGATAACATGAAATTAATAAAACTGAATCAGGTCATCAAATTGAAGTGCCCTTGTTAATTTAATCATATTTGTAGATATATGATATTGTAATGCGTAAGACTTTAGTAAGTCATTAATTTATCCGAAGATATCCTCTATACTCGCACTATACATACATAACATATTATATCGTAACCAATTATCACTATCCAGTAATCAGCATTGTTTTAACTAAGGCTTGTTTGATTCCTAGCCACAAAGAGTGGATAGGTAACACCAAGTAATTAATTAGGTCAAGAAATTCTTTTATATATCTTTTTAATGAATAGAGTGAGACTTTCTGCAGAACAAGTTATTGTTAAGTTTCTATGAAAACCGTGCAGCACGTCTCCAACAATGGAACAATTAATGGAGTTTTGAATCGAACTGAAAGCGTCTGCGTGTCAATATAAGTTGAATACGAAATGTCAATATGTGAATGCATCGCTACATTGACCGACGATGATGCACGTGTCGGCTCTAAGATTGCACATCATTCGCGCTCTATTTAATATAACCAACGTTCGTAACAATAGTCTCAAGGATTGAACCACATGCACCAATATTCATGCATACCATACGACGCTCATTGCTTCCAAAACACGCTACTTTAAAACTAAGCTACATATATATATTATCTGTCGCATGTCACCCTTGCACCAAACAAAAATACTATAATAATTGTTTCTAACGAGTAGAAATGTTTTAGAAGTAAGTTGGTTGCCAGCTCATAAAAAGTCACTAGATAACATAAAATGGAATAAGAAGTCAACTGAAAATATAATTTTGTTAGTAACTTTGGCTCAACTTAGTTTTACGCCCTCGGGATGTTAAGAAGATTGACTTTCGGGTCAAAATTAAACCTGGAGGGTCCGGCATAATAGTTACGCTATCACATAGTATAATATACATGTAGACGACATAGCCCGCAGATCAGCATGTCGAAGTTACAGTGGACACTTAGTGATATCAAGTGGCGTCCACGTGATTTCCACATCATTAGCTCATTAAACGTCCCATCGGGGCACGAGCCTACCCGTAAAGAGTGTATAGTCCTTAGTCGTCCACGCGTGCCCAGTGCAGATTGACCGACTTCACTACAATAACTTCGCAGCGTGCGCAAGTTTCCTCACATTTTCGAACCGTAAAGCGTGGCTAACGTACATATAATTACGAAAATTCGAAAACACATTGGGACGTGAGATTTGAACTGCGTCCTGCAGATCGGAAGGCAGCAGTCCACACCAATGAGCCACCGACGCTCTCGATTATGCCCAATATCACACAATGAATAACTACCGCACAAAAACCCAAGCCTGTGTGGTCGCTGCCCCAAGTATTATTATCCTATATCGAATCCATTTTACATCCTTCACTGTTGCATAAAATTCATTAGCGTCAACAGTGAAAAGTCTATTCGAAAAAGCAATATGCTGAAGAATTATTACAGTAAGTACAACTAACCAGCCAGATGGACTAGTTAACTGTTAATGGTGGTAGCTGATAGATGTCAACTGCAAGGATCGGCCCGCGTGGAAATAATTATGGGAGGCCTTCATTCAGCATTAGACTATAAGTAATGATGATGATGAAAGTGCCTCCAAATTATATAAATGAAAATTATGTGAAAATTAAACTGCAGCGTTGGCACTATCTTGAGCTTCTGTGATTCCGTGAAGTGTTTATTGAGTCTCGATTATGTTGCACACTCCATTCTGATGTATGAACTGATGCAATAAAAAAATCCACCCGCGCCGCGTCACGCATCGCTTTATTTTGATAGTGGGAGACCGCTGCCTTTGTCGACGTTCACTTTGATTATTGATTTTTACGGCAAATATGCCTTTTTCAAAATTCCCATTCATCGCAATTATGACTCCTTTAATATTTGACGTGTTTCATTCACACAAAGGAACGTGCAGACAATGTCATTAATAACCCGTATAGAACTTGTCGCGATTCAGTATTATTCACTATAATCATACACCATCATATTTGGTAGATAGAGTCGCTGTGTAGAAAGAGTATGTCCTATCGCGAATTCCTTGTAAGTCATCCCTTCATAGTGGCAGATAGACATTGCCACTTGGTACTAGTGATTCTAACGCCAGTTAATGATTTGAATTATCTATGGTGAATAGTTACTTAGGAGTCTATGAGGTTAAAGTAACTTTGTTGTCGTTTAAAAGCTCAATTAGATACAGATGCTTAAGATTTTTTACAAACAGCACATTTTACAGAGTTTATTCCCTAACTTTTTCCGTTCCTTGGGGTCTATATTTATAAAGGCGAGCAAATATATAGACACACCTACCACAACCATTTAAAGTGCACTGGTACATAGGCACGTCTTTGTAATTGTTAACACTGGGAGCATCATCATTTCATGGTGGCGATCACCAGTACATATTTCATTATAGTCGATATAGGATTCAGTCAAATGAAATTAATTACCAAAGGTGCATGTTTTTTACGTGTGCATGTAGGTATTTTGTATTTATTCGTTAGTCGATTCGCTTATAGCGAATGTTTATATATATTGCGGCTATAGTTTTCACAACAAAACTCTTTTGAATTCCATGAATCTGATCACTATTAGCGGACTGTCGGCAAGCCGGCTCGCCGACAAAGTTAGTCACCGAAGGAATAGCAAGAAAAGTGTTTCGCGCGAGCCTGTGTAATCCTTTAATCTGTGGAGTATCACTTGCGGACAGTAGCCCGAGGCACCACAATAGCTAATTGTCACTGAAATTGTATATTCCGGCCACCGCCGCCGACGCCGCATAAAGAAACCCAACAAAGGAGTTTGTTTGCGTTTGCTTTGCATTAGTTGTTTGTGTAACAACGCCCTGGCTACTATATTATTACCATTTAATCCGTTTGCAATGTCCTTTCTGAAACTTTCTGTAATGGTAACAAAACAATCGACACCTCGACAACAGCCAATGTCCTGCAGATGATACTGTGTTTTTCTATTCCGGGAATCCTCGGCTTCAAAATAAATAGAAACTCGGTTAGTTTAACTTTAAACGTATTGTTTTAAGAAAATGGATACATCAAATTATTAGATGGATACAATAAATAATAATTTTAAAAAAAACAACATTTATTTCATTAATCATTCATAAGTCTTTCATTATCGAGTTCGGCAGTCTGCAAAGTTAACAATCTGACCAAACCGGTATTAGGGTTTCAGCATTACCTTACGACCTCTGACGTGGTTTATGTAAGTACCGCAGTATTAGCAGCCGATACTGGCTGTATATCCCCGGCGTAGGTAGGTAATCAAGCTGGAAAAAAACACCATATTGTGTTATTTACTATGTGTTTTTTCCCATAGATAACGCGCAACCATGACTTTTGGATCAAATAATTAAATAAACTTAGCGCCCGGGCCAAGTGGTTGGGTTCGGTTCGAAAAATTTGACCATGACAATAAACATTGACGTCTCCAACAAGCTTCATCTTTGTATTTTTTCTTTAGGCAAAAAATGCTTTACTATTTAAGTAGGGCGATATTTTTACTGACAGTATAAAATTATTACTCGTAATATTTTTTGTAATAAAGTTAGAAGCAAACTATCAAATAAAGTCTAAATAATTTAAGAAAAAATATAACATTATTTAAATGAAGAACATTTTTCGGATTTTAATTATAATTTAACTAAAGATTCATCTGATCATCAGTAGAGGCGGAAATGTTTAAAAAGAAGCACTTACCCGAACTAATCTACCTATATAAGTGTTATTTTACGTAAATGGAGATTTAAGGAATAAGAAATTAATAAGGAATTCTTTTTCCATTTGATAAAAGTCTTCAAATTAAAAGCCAAGTCATTCGAACCGGCCTGTTTTGGCGTACGCTATTAGATATAATTAAAAAAGAACTCGTAGAAATGCTTTGTCTACTAATGAAACTCTATCTTCGCGAAATCAGATCTCGGCCGGCTTGTTGAAAAAACTTCACGTTTTTGTTGTTGTTCTGAGTAAAAAGTAAAACGGGGGCGGGCTCGGCAGCTGCCACTAATTTTAGAGTCGCGAATGTCGGGTGCTGAGTGGAACCCTGGGCTCTACAAACCCTATACTACTATATATTGAACACATGATATTTTCAAATTGTTAATAAGATTTTTAAAAAGTTACAAAGTGTCCAGGACTCTTTACCGGCCTGTACGCCCACCTAATGGTATAGAATACGCCTGACCATGACAGAGAGGCATTTATTGAGACCAACAACTGATATACAATTATTATTCTCCATCAATTCCGCACTGCACCCGCCACCCTAGACAACCGATGTTAGGTGTCTTCAAATTTCAAATATCATTTATTCAGTTTTATACCTGGTATTTTTTAAATATAATTATAACCTTTATTCATCACACGTAATATTAATTTTGGATAAATCATTTTCTATGATCTGCAGTATTGATTGAACTGACTTTTACAGTCATGTAGGTTGCGATATTACAGACCATCAGGGGAATCGTGTACTTGTTTAAAAAATGAATCATTATTTCACTTAAAATGTATTTTTTGATATGACCTTAATATGACTGTGCACCTTCATCACCAGGTTCATTGAAACCTATACAGCATTTGCAATCTGCTTGTGAGTCAGGTGTTATCCATTCTAAGTACAGATGTCAGCAATCCCTCGCGCAAAAAACGCGTCTCTCGATCGGCAAAGGGGCATAGTTTTTTAATGGCCAAAAAAGAGTTGAACAAAGGCTGCGGCGTTAACGGGCTGCAACACGAGCGCCGACACCTTGATCAATGTGGGTTACTGGAGTGCAAGCACCGGTGTTAACTGTACAGTTTTTTACGCGGATTGCCAAAAATTGAACGGGTGTTGCGTTGGCGAAAAATGACACCATCCGCCGCGCCGGCAGCGTAACGGTGCCAAAGGGCTGGAAATTATTCTCAATTTTCATTACAAATATAAATTGCAATACCTCATAGAGCCATTAACTTAAAATGTAAGATGATAATACTCGTTTTAAATATAAGAAGCAATTTTGCATTATATCACGTAAGGACTATCAAACTTAAACCGGAGTGACACCACGGTCTCACAGAAAACCTTAACGAAAAATACCATTTCGCGAGTTCATGGGCTACTAAAAATGAAACAAAATAAAAATATCAGATAAATCGTTTGCTTATACAATAAAAAATCTGACCCGTTTAAAAAAATAAGACGTGGTTCTTTTTTCCACCGCGTCTTACGTTATAAAAGATCATAATGGTCTATTTTAGGCTTAATGCTTATTAGGAGTTACACAGCTACGCTTTACCAGGGGATTAGCAGATACTTTTTCTGCAGAATGCACCACGCTAAAGTGAGGTTGACTGAGAAATATCAAGCATGGACCCATTATATCCCATTTCTTATATCGTAATTGCAAAGTCGTGTCTGAAGCATAAAGAAAAAATATTCAATCAAACGTATATGAAATTCGGTTAACGCACATATAATTTCGAAAGTACGAAAAAGCAAATTTGTGCGTGGCGGGATTTGAACCTCAGCCCTCCCGGTAGGAGGGCAACAGTCCACACCATTAAGCCACCGATGCTCTTACGGCGAAGGGAAACATCGCGAGAAAACCTGCGCTCGCCTGCGAAGAGATTCAAAGGTTGTGTGAGAAGACGTCCAAACCGCACTAGGCCCGCGTGGACGACTAAGATCTAATACAAACCCTATACGGGCTTAAAGAACTGATGATGATGATATGAAATTCCATATATACATATTATCTGAGTGTACTCCCCGAACACACTATGATCTTGTCATCTTTACGGCAATAATAGCCATTATTGCCGTTCCAGGCAGGCACGTTTCAATCATTATTTATCTTTTTAGTGTAAAAAAATGTCCATAGGCGGCGTGTCACTTACGATCAGGTGTACCGTATGCTCGTTTGCCTCTCTCTTCTGTTCATAAAAAAAAATGTGTGCTGATTTTACAATTATATTCTGTGTGATTACATATATTTAATTTATTACTATCACGGTAACTCTCTTACGTTACTTATTTGGAAGCATCTTTAACATTCTTAGATTGTAGTTTTTATTCTTGTTTATTATATAAGATTATCTTTCCAAATACATATTAATTAAGTGACTTATACTCGCTAGATTTATGTACATACATTCAATAAAACGCCACCCTTATATCGATATTTATACCGAGCACTTCCTGCAAGTTATTACAAACGGCGGCCTTGAACTAGTGAAAATCGATAGTGCACGTGACAAGTGCAGCACTACAGCATCAGCTGATCCCTTGTAAGAGTTCAATGCACTCTCCATTGTTCTCAGTGTGGTGCATCGATAAAAAACTGCATCACCATAAAAAAGCGTAGCCGGTCCATAGAGAAAAAATCCAACCCTTCCGCGTCGCGTGGCAGGTACGTACCCCACACAACCCTTTAGAAAAACGCTTACAAAAAACACTCGGGGAGACGAAAGGGTAAAAAAGGGTTATTATTACGCATGCGCCCCGTGGGATCAGTGCCCTCGTTTCTCATTTTAAACTTCACGATACACACATTTAATAATGCCCTTTTTTTAATCAATATTATTTGGTAACATTCAAATTTGTAAATCTTATTGATTTCGTTAATCAGCAAGTTTTATCTAATTCTATCTTCCTTTGTATTTAACACAAGTACATGAAAATGAAATCAGAAAATAGATACCTACATTAAGTATGGTGTCTGAGATTTAGATACTCTTTGTAATTAATGTTAAGATTATGGTACCAAAAACGATACGCCAATAAAGAAAAATAACTATAAGCCTTCCACCTATATTACTTATCATCTCTTTGAGTATCTTTATAAAAACTAGGTAACACGGAATATGTTATTGATTACATTTAGTACAATTTTATAAATTACGACACATTTGTGCATAAACAATTAATAATTTACTCAAAATTAATTATATTTATTGTATAATTGTGTATATATTGTATACTTACGATGGAACAAGAATTATACGACAAACGAACGTAATTCGATAATAATACAAACATTCTCAACAAAAACACGAGCAAAGCTACCAAACGCGAGTGAAACTATAATTAAGAAAGATAAATATCGTTTATTACAGTTAGGAAAGTCGATTAGAAAAAACTACCCCTTTCACCCCACAATTTGTAACCCGTGCAGTGGGCGCCGCGCCGCCGACACGCATAAAAACCTACGACCTACGTAGTATGGAAGCAGCTTCTCTTTACGTGATCTTCTCTTTAAATCTTTTTAAATATCAGATTATTATTTTTTTACCTATTGACATTTACACAGCGCCATATAACCCCAAACTAAGCATTAGCCTGTAATATGGATACTAAACAACGGATAGACATACTTATATACTTTTTTTTTGTAAATAAATTCATATTATACACAGAAAACACCTAGACCAATACACACAGACATGTTCATGCACACAAATATTTTTGCTGCCTGGGGATCAAACCCGGTGAAGTGTATGAAGAACCTTTGGTGTAGTAGCCGATACATATATTGAATACCTACTGAGAAATGATCATACTATTTTGAAAATCGATATAACAACATGTCAACAACAACCAGTGCGTGGTCATTCGCCATCATACATAGATTACCTAATCGTTACCCCTCAACGCCGAGGGATAGAAGCCATTATTTAGCATATTAAAGAAAATATTTACCATGTTTTGACTTTTTGAGTAAGTTCCTCATTTGTTAGCCTTTAATACCTTATGTGTTTTATTTTTAAGAGTTTCATATATTTTAAGTAAAACAATTCCAATAGCGTTGTCAATGTTATAAATGTTAAATAAATATTACTGGTTTACTAACCAAGTATTCATTTTCCAATGGTGTACTAGTCATTTGGGTATCTAGTAAATCAATAAATGTTACAAGTAATGTCTACAATCTAATTAAGGTAATACGTAAGGTCGCCTTGTTAAGTACCTATATTTCAATAATTAAGAAGAGATTGACCTCGATGACATCTTTTAGATAGGCGATTGCTAGATTTAGAACGACGTCTTGGCAAGCAAATTTTAAAACGAATCAGGACGATTTATCTGGCTGCAAAACATCTGATATGGTAGAATATGGCAAATCCTTTACGAGTTTCTTCGTTTCTTTATCGTGGAATGTGTTCAGCTGTGGACTGCAAAACATGAAATCAGAACAAACCTATTTCTTACTGTACAGTAACTTATCTTCGTAATAAATTAATTGGTTTTGATGCGAAAGTGCTTTCCACACAACCGTATCCCTCGAGTAAAAAAAGTTACAGTTACATAACGCTTTTCCATAATAATAGAATCATTATCGAAAACAGAAGAGCGGGCAGCTGATTTATTGGACGATAATGGTCGCTGTCATAAATAGCTTTTTAGAAATGAACACTTTTTAAGGCGGCATGCGCGTGCACCGGGCTCGGAGCTTTTTATTAATGCGCTGTATCGAATTATGTATGCAGGTTGTTTTTTATTTCTGTTTTATACGCTATTGTTAAAAAAATTGATAACAAAAACTTAAGTCACCTTTTGTCGTAGAAATTAATTAAAGTTGGAACTTGAAATGTTTCCGGAGCTTAATATAGGTGATGATATAGAGACTTCCTATTGTTGATTTGTAATTACGATTGTTAATGTAGTAAAGTTGATGATTTTTATACCTGTATGTGAATCATGTTTAACATTAATAACAGTATCAAAGTATCAATATTTGGAGAAATGAGGCCACCTATTTGACACATATGGTAAGAAAAAAGTGTCTCCTAAATTGAAATTTATAAACTGTAGAGATGAGATTCGAATTATTGACGAGTATCGACTTTTGTTTACTTAAGCATTACGAATTATCAATTTAATGGTAACATGTATAATTAATTGTAAAGATATATATAAAATTATATCAGTCACATCAAGGTCTATCATTGGCTAGGTCAGTCTTTTAATTAATTGTATTGAAATGAAATTTGATTTTGGTTTTATTTCTGTATATTTGGTAAATTAATACTATTGCTTTTATATAATATGATTAATATGTTAGCACACAGTGCACTTTTACTTTGGGTACATGCGCCCTTTTAAGCATTGTGCCATTTACCAATTGTTACACATAAACATTATAAATGTGTTTGTGGGTACATATGCGATATCTCCAAATTGTAATGTTTTAAGAACCAAAACTTAGTTTAGAGTGGTGCATGAATTAACCTTGCAATAAACCATTTGCATATTATATAACGGGAAATTATAAATGGTACTTACGGCTACATAGCAATTCAAGGTAAATTCTGCATTGTTGTTAGTTTTTATAAATTAATGTACTGATTGGAAAAATAAAGTTGTGGTGGTATAGTCAATCATTATATTTCTCTAATAGTCTGTTTAACAGGTCTAACAGCATAAGTCTTCAGGAGTATAAAAAAAATTGTATGTAAATTTCACATTACACCTCGATTCCAAACACTCAGCCAAGGTTGTGAAATAATACGAATAACAAACATAACAACAGTGCTTTGAGGAACTCATCATTTCTCAATTTGTCAAAGTGCATTGGTATTAAAAAACAAACATAGTTACAATTCTAAAATCAATTTTGCAGCAACAATCGGAATGATCGTGTGCAAACGTCACCCACATATGGTAGGCGACCTTGACTAACGTGGTCGAATGGACCGCGGATTGCAAACTTATGATTTATTGCGCTCACATCAGCCGATACGCGCCGTTCAGCTTCATCATATTCCCTCGACGCGGCAAAGACTTAAAACGACTTAAAAATTCAGCGTTTCCCCGTTGAAAAAAAGAGTTAATATTGATCGTAGATTTCTCGTTGTGGGGTGCAGCGGCCGAGTCACCCCACGGTTTTTTACTCACCCTAAGTTATATTTTTTGTAAAGCCCCCCTTCTCCCCCCGGCCCGCTTTAAAGGATGAGTAGTCTCTATGGAAACGGCTCGATCTAATTTATAGGCGGCGGATTGCTTAATTAAGAATTTAAAATGTGTCTACGAAGTAATTAATTAGAAATTTCCAGTCTGCCAACTTAAAGCTTACGATAAGATATTCTTCTTCTTTTTTGCGAAACGTGCGCCGCTCCTATTAAGATTTTAATTAAATATTTTATAAAACAAAGAATTAATTGTTTCACTAGAGTCCCGGTTCTGTTTTTATTTGAAGTGCTGGGAAATTGTGGGATTTGATTTTAATTAAGTAAGCAAATGATTTCGTGTACAGTAGCGCGTAATTTTTGTGACGTAAAAAATGTTTTGGCTGTGAGCGAGTGTATCGCGGAGTCTCCCGCAATATGCAGGCAGGGTGGCGCGTATGAATACGGAAGGGTTTTAAACAGCGTAGCGCGGGCACGCGCGCTGTGGGTCACGGCCGCGGCAGTCGCGACGGCCGAGGGCAGAGGGCTGCTCGCACTCGGCGCCCGCGCACCACCATAGGTAAGATATTTATTTTTATTTTACTGTCTTAAATGTTTTAATGTCACCAAAATAAAAAAGAAACCGTTTCTTTTTTGTCTCTACATTTTAATTCGCAATCGGTACAACAAAGTTTGAACAATGAAAATGTAATTCGAACGCCATTTTGTAGGTTTATTTAGAAATTATAGATTATCTAATATAAAAAGTAAAAATCGATTAAATAAACAAGTTATAAGTTTGTTGTTCTTCAGTAGGTATATGAATTAACTGTGGCTTGGACTAGCTGGGATCTTTTTAAGAACCCTGAAGCTATATATTAAATTACTAAGTAGTATCACATATCTATTATTGTGATATGTAACAATAATACGCTAAAAATATATAATGTTATTTTTAGTTTACCGGCTAATTTTGTGCTTGTATGTCAAATATATAGTCCATTTATCGCTTCAGAAATTATAAAATTTGTGAATATCAGCCCGTTTCCAATAGTCACACTAGAACTTTTTTGATAATGTACATAAACACAGTCAACTACAGTAACGTCAACACTAAAACAAAAATGTATACGGAAAAAGATTAAATTTAATTGATTTAAAGAAAAATTGTTGAATTAATCATATTTAAGCTGAATCGTTATAGCAGCCGCGCCAACTCAAATATTCGTGGGGTGATTGCGTGGGGTGATGGTTTTTTTTCTGCTTAACAATCGAATAATTTTAACCTTCATTCCATATCGTAATGAAACTTTTGTTCTCTTAAACTTTGTCATATTATTGATTACAACTAGAGGAAGATTATATATATATATTTTTAAAGAATCTTATGATATTATTATATTATATTTGTTCATGAATATATGTTATCTATAAAAAAATAATTCTGTAAAAACAATCGTTGTATTATTAGGTTTGAAAGGTTTAATGGGACTCGTGAGGTCGATTTTGATATTTATCAACTGGTTATGTCGTTATGTTTTTATATATGGCGATAATTTGATATTAATAATTAATGTATTTGAAAGTTGTCTGCTATAAACAAACTAATAGTGCTCAAATATCGTTTAGTTTCATTAGAATTTGATTTTTTATTTTCTGAGCAAAAAATAATAAGAGCTTAATGGCGTAGCAACCAGCAGTTGATCTAGCACGTTTGTTTCACAATCACGAAAGTCAAGTACCTGTCAAGGTCAGTTATCGGTAGGTGATCAAAATATATTAGAATGTATTTATTATCTCTTTACACATTTTACAACGAATAATTAAATATAAAATCTATACGCATTTTGAAACAAACTGATAAGCTCAGCTTGCAACGAGAACAACCCCGGGCGTTGGTGGTTTTCAGCTACTCCCCTTGCATGTTGTTGGAAGGCATAGGCCAGTCTTTCCCAAAGTGGGCGATAACGCCCCCTTGTGGGCGCTGCAGGTCTCAAGGGGGGCGGTAAGAGACCCAGAAAGAAAATGATTAATTCAATTTGAAGTTACAGTGGTTTTTAAATAGGTGAAAAAATGGGGGCGCTAAAAAAATATTTATTCTCAAAGTGGGCAGTAGACAAAATAAGTTTGGGAACCACTGGCATAGGCTATGCTTGGTTGACAATGTTAAAAAATATTTATAATAACGGTTGTATATTTTATTTTCAAAAATAAACCTACTTTATTACTGTTCGAACTTTCTACGTGTGTTGGTGAGTGTGTAAATTTGTAAATGAGTGTGTGCGCGTATGTGTATGTAACTTTGATTAATTTAAAATTTTCTTATAGCTATATTTGTTATGTGAGTTATTTCTACATTAATCCCGGTGTTGGGCTGTTACTCAATCTCCCTATAGCCATGCGAAATAATAAGGCTTATGCCCTACAGTCGACCGTTATAGGCGCTTTGAGGAGAACTATGTCCACTGCTAGACATAGTTCTTCCTAATTTCACGCTAGATATTCCGTATTATTTATTTTGTATCTTGATCCGCAAAACCTTAGCCGGTAGGTATTTTAAAACCATTATTATTTTTTTATTTTCAAATAAAGAATTGGTCGTGACTCTTGTAAAACATGTATGCATGTTTATTTTTAATAAATACCTTCGTCAGTTTATTATATTTATAAATGCTAGAAGAGTAATTGAGTTACTCCGCTCCAAGCCGCTAATGGACGGGCGAAACATCGTCAGCCAACGGAACAGGGGCGCACGGCAGCGCACGCCGTCAAGCTCCTATAAATACGAACCAAAGGTGACAATAACAAAACGCAGCCATTTTTCTCCGCATATTACCTTGATAGGTTTCATTTACATGTAAATTATCTTATACTAGTTTATGTCAGTTTATAGGTCGTCCTACATCTATAGGTACTAAAGTTAAAGTTGATAGTTAGTGACGATTCGATAGATAATCTCTTTTAGCAAAAGCGATATAACCAAATAAAGTGCTCATATTAGATAGTTTAATTTATCTAAAATAATGGTGATGATTTATTCATAAATTCAAAAACGCATAAACTGTTATAATTTTAAGTGATATCCTGACATTATTTGAATGTGGTTTTTTAATATTCTCATTACTACATAATTCGAATTATATAAAACAAAACCAAGCTTTAAATAAAATGAGCTAAGTGCAATAATGTTATCATTTTCTAAAAAATATGTTAAGGACCAAACATCATTATTTACATTCAATTTAATTAAATTAATTCTTGTAAAGGCTGGACAATACAAATCGCACAATAAATTCTCCCAAAATTAAGTAACTTGCCAAAATAAACACATGTTAAGAAACCTGATTTTATTACGTCTATAAACTATTTACACGTCATAAGATTAACCGAATTCATTTTTCATCTATTCATTGGTAAGCAATATCGATTCACGTGATTTGCTGATCATAATAATTAGATCTTGCGAGTTAGGCAAAAAAACAATGGCGACAGTGTTGCCTAATGAGCCATAAAGAAGAAAACGATACGTAGAGCAAGGCGTAGACAAAAAAGGGCGCGGAGCGAAGAGGGGGGAGCGCGAGGAAATGGCGGGAGAGCTAAATTAATTTGCGCGCTCCCGCCAAACAAAGGCCCGCTAATGGAACGCGCCGAATGGAAAAAATGCCACCGTCCGCTCTCCGGCAACTTATTTTTTTTTGTAAATACAACCTTTGACTTTCCCAAATGAATAACATTACACCCGTCGAAGTTTCGCCGCGGTCGCTTTGTTCCGATTTAATGAGGAAGAAGGACGCGATACTTGCCACGCGCATTAATTGTTCACTCAAAACAAACGGTCTCTGTTCTAATTACATCGAGTGAAAAATTCTGTTGAACGAAGAAATAACATCGACTTAAAACATAAATAATGGAAAGTAAATAGGTGCTTGTTGTCGTAGCATTCATTAATGTTTTTGACATTTCGATAACATAAAAAATTAAAAAGCGTTTTACGCAATATCACTTGTTGGCTTTACAATATTGGGCTCCGTGAATCACAGTTAGTTTACCCCTCTGCTACGAGCTACACTGCTACGTTGTAGCACAGTGATGATTTGCTACGATACGATCGTTTTATTCACTTCATTGCACTGCTAAACATACCGACGTTGTTGCTTGTTGTAATAGAAACATTTGTATGCAAAATGAATATCCTGATATTTGTTGTATCATGAATGTATTCTTCAAAAAAAATTTTAAAAGTATTTTAGTGAAAGTAGGAAGTATTATTTAACATTTTCATAAATCTACTATTATTTGATTATTGATTCATCTGACCTCTACCAAACAAATGTTAGATTTAAATAATAATCCAAAAATGTAAGTTGGCGAGTACGTAAGTGTACGTTCTTATGCAAGCAAACATATATGTATGTGACAATTTCTTTATGAAGTTCGTTAGCAGTTTAGTTTAATATGCATTAAGTAAGTTGCATAAGTTGCTCTGGTCAATTGACTATCGGGAACTTAACAAATTGATGTGTTAATGACTATTTTAATCCTAATCATGGCATACCCTATTACAGGTATTATACCTAGGTTCCAGAAATTAATAATCCGTTGTATTGCAAATAAAATTGAAAATATAAAAAAACGAACCATAAACGTTGAAACCACAAAGGTTTAACCTTTAAGATTTAATGCATGGAGACAGTTTAAATTGAGAACCTACTTGATACGGCTCATGCGTACGTGTGAGTGAATCCGGTTGAGTAAATTTAATCAGAGCTACGAGCGAATTTAAATTATTTACCTCGTGTTTATTACGATTGAACTTTAACGAAAGTACTACCCGTAGAAGTTATTCACATATAGTTTGGCATCGAAAGTTTGTAAAGTGTATAAAATACTGTTATTTATACGTCAATCGGCATAAATTCTTTGATTTCATTTAATCATCATTTACATCTTGTCTGACACAACGTAGTAGTGAAGTTGGTTATTACTCGTATAATCATTTGCGTTTATTGTTGACTCTAACACAGCTGAATACTTTCACAACTCAGACCTTTATTAAAAATTACCTATTATAAAATCAGGTATAAACTTCTTAGGCCATAATTAGGTAGAATAAAAAGCTAGTTTTCAATACGACGATCAAGACACGTGATCTTTGCCTTGCCTACTCATTTCATTTATTCTTGGTTAGTTGGACACCAGTAAGTTAGGGAACTCGCTTTGCGATATTTATTAAGTTTACAATGACTATATCGTATTCGCATTTAGATTAAACTCGTAATGTAAACATTTTAAATACCACATTTTTATTCTAATATTTGATAGTAAGTGCTTATTGATATTCCAGTTAATATTCATTTATTGCTTATCTCATAAATTTAGGAAACTTCTATTTTCAACGCAGCATATTAAAATCGTGTGCAATTGAAATAAGGATTTTAATAATATTTTGTTTTTAGGTAGTCATTACGCAGTTTAGGCAGTTTTTGCTATTTATATAACGAAGGCTGGAAAGATGACTTTTATGGTATAATTGCGAAGTGATATTTCACGGAAAAGGAGGCGAAGCTGATGGCAGGCGCGACCTGCGGCCCGAAACAATGAGCGATGCTTATCTAAATGTACCTACTCCCCGCCGGCCATTTTGTCACAAGATGAAATTAATGCCACCTCCATTACTCCGGCGCGATTTATGCGCGCCCAATTAAAAGTTCCGAGCGCTGAAGACGAGAAATTAGTGGAATACGCTCACATTTATCAAGACATCAGCGTTGCTGCGCGCCACGCGAAACTTCCCAAATTTAAATTAGAGACGATTTTTACAGCTACCTCCCGTGGGGTGGGGGGGTGCTACCCTTTCCTTATAACGAGGAAGGCCTCATGCATTTTTATGTGCTTCTTTTTTCGCCGGCGTTTTAAACAAGGGGGTGAGCGAGGGGTGTTTTGGGGGTGAACTTTTTTATTCGCGTCTTGATAAGTTAGGGTTGAAATTAGACGTTCGAGTTTCGCCCGCGGAATTCATAATGACGAAAATTAATAAGTTTTCTTTTGAGGGTCTCTACAACTACGGTGTTAGAGGCATACCTACCGACTTATTCAACTCGGCGAGCCACCGCGTGTAAGGTTTCTGATTAAGTTCTTTTATAGGCGAGGAAATTTTAATTTAAATATTTTCTATTACCTACTCTTAGCAGAGGCGAGGGTGATTTAACAAACTCCGTTTATGTACATTTGTATACGCACCATGGGACAGTTAATGATATATCAGCCCAACATCGCCCACAGCTGTTTCAATATTTTAATATCTTATAAGGCAATTTAAATGTTAGGTAAATGAAATAAAAATTATTACTTATTTACCAATGTTATAAACAACGCTATATATGTATATATATCATATAGGGTAAAATATTTAACTTAATTGTGAGAGATCATCTCGACAAGGTCTTTGCACATCATGAATTGTGCCACAGAGATCACAATTTGGAGAATCTACCTTCTTCATAAAATAACCGAACTTATTGCCGGGGTAACGTCCAGATCGCAATTTAAGGAGAACCACGACATAATGTCTACTTAAACTAACATTATAAAACCACGGTATCCAAGGGAGATGAACCGTTTTATACAAGATGACTTTTTCTATATTTCTTTCGTTAAAATATTATTTAAAAATAGTATTACATATATCCCTAAATTTACTTAGATCACCATGTATTAGCTTAGTTAATCTACATCTGCAATAATCTCAATTTTCTTTACGAGTTCTTGGTTTCACTTATTGTAATAATTAAATGGCAACGTAAAACCAGGAATGGATGAAATGGTCAAAATATCAGATGGATGTTGTCAAAGTACCGGCACGCATAGAAGACATTACGTAGGGCTTTATTTAGCTTATGAGTATTAGCTATATGCAAGTACTAGGCTGATATTTTATGATAAAATACAAGACGTGCTTAACAGCAACTAAAACTTTTAAGTTTACAAGAATAACATTTCAATATTCACAATCAAATAAAACGAAGACAGCTAAAAGCATCTTTGAAATCTAATTTGCGCTATCCTACTTAAGTTGCTTAGGATAACTGACACACGCCATTAAATATTTATGAATGAACACGAATTGTCGTGTATTTCTCTAGTGGGTGGAATTCTACCACCATAGCAATAGTTCGTCAATTGTTATAGCAACAATGGGTCGGTGAATTATCGCTTCGGCAACGTGTGAGTTATGTGATACCTCACGGCTTGACTTAGACGTAGTAACAGTGTTTCCTTTTAGATAAATCTTACGGCTTTTAGTTAATTTAGTTGGAAGGCTTGAATTTCTACTACATACTATTTTCAGTAAAATAATAAAGTCTTAGTTAGGAAAGTAACATAATTAGGTCATAAAAGATATGTTTTTTCTGCTCTGTATTCTTAACTGAATGGTGAGACAAGCAAAAAATCATGACATATTATGTAGTGAAGGTAAAATCTTTAGCCCTTTGGGTGTTCCAAAACCCCTTTCTACAATTAAAAAACAAAAGAGAACTTCCGAAAAAATAAACTATTACTAGACTTATTTACTTCTGGTCTGGATAAGAGTTTCAGATATCTATTGAACACATTTAACATTCCAATTTTGCGTTAGCGAACATTTTATAATCTAGAAATTATATGGTAAAATTGTAGCCTTAATTACATAAGCACAGCTGACGTGGAAGCATTTTATTGATTGTACAAAGTCAACAAAATTACAAGAATAATAAGCAGAAACTCAGTGGCGTGCATTCATATATGCAAATAAGCAGTGCATACCTACCTTGTGCGTTCAAACAAATCGAAAAATCGCCAACATATTCAATGATCCACATTTATTCGCCAATTTTCCTCTACAGATTTGAAACCATAGGCGATCTGCTGTCATCAACAGCACGCAATTTGTCAAAAATAGAAATTATTAATTGTTTTTGCGATGTGTTTCACTCACTATGCATACTCTAGTCAGATATTAATCAAATATGTACAAGTTACAAATGATAGGATAAACAGATAACAAAATTGCCGTCATCATCATCAGCCTATAACATTCCACACTGCATGGAACACTTTTCCACACGCATAGTTATTTGGACATTGGGTCATAACCCAATTCGCGGGCCAATACGGATTGCTGGTGTTAACGACCATCTTAACATTGTACCCGGGACTGACGGCTTAACGTGCCCTCCGAAGCACGGAATCATCTTTCTTTTCGGAGAAGCTGCAATGTTCTAATCAAACTAGAAAAAATCGCACAGTGACGTTTCCCGCGGGATTTGAACCCCACGACCTCCAGGTCACGCAGTCAACTCAACGATGTACCACCATACCACAGGGACAGTTCTACCACGGAGACTTACTTTTATTAACCATGAACTTGGTACCAAGTGGCCACTGTTGCAAATAATTCGGTATTTCCACCATCCGCAATAAAATACCAAACTTATTTTGATAAAAGCGCACCTTATTTTATCTGTCATTTCATTGATCTCTTTGTTTATTTGCAATATTGTATTTTTAAATACACTAAAACCAATAAATGTTAGGTCAGTTGTTGATACTGAGCAATGACGTTACATATCAATAATCTCATACAAAATATATGGAAACGTTCCTTTTTGACAGTTCATAAAAAGTGCGTTCAACGATTAGTGGTGTCAAATACCCAATTCGCCAGTGATCTACATCTACAGATAATCTTTTTTTATGCTTTTAGGTATTTGATAGCTTATGCCTATATGGATGACTTTTTCATATTTCTTTCGTTAAAATATTATTTTAAAATAGTATTACATAATCCTAAATTAACTTAATCACCATGTATTAGCTTAGTTAATCTACATCTGCAATAATCTCATTTTCTTTTCTCAATGGGAATTTAATTACATGTTTTTAGAGCGTCGGTAGTTCAATGGTGTGGACTGTTGCCCTTCAATCTGGAGGGTGCAGGTTCAAATTCCGTCACGGACCTGTATTTTAAAATTTTCGGAATTATATGTACGTGAATCCGACGCTCTTGCGGTGAAAAAAAACGTCGTAAGGAAAGCTGTGCACTCCTACGAAGAGATTCAAAGTTTGTGCGTAAAGACGGCCAATCTCCACTGGGCCCGTGTGGACGACTAAAGCCTATGCACCCTTTACGGATAGGCTCGTGCCCCTCGGGGACATATAATGAGCTGATGATGATGTTATTTTTATACAGCTTTACCATGGTACACCCTTATACTTAAGTAAAAAAACATATTAAGTGCAATAGTTCTTAAAACAATACTGCTTTACCTACTTTTAACCAGATAAAAAAATCCTGAATAGAATGTAATGTAAGTCAGACCGTAAGTTAATTTGTCTAAATTACCGCTTAACGCATTACCGGACCGCGCAGTACCTAAGCGGCTTTCGTAGTCATAGTACCTACTTAATTTTCAATTCGATTTCATTTGATTATAATTACCTATAAACTTACAATTATGAACAGCAAAACATTAAAATAATAATAATGAACGAAATTACATCAAACTAGAAAATTACAAATATTAATAAAAATTATACAATTTCCATTGCTCTACTTTCATACAATACCAATAATATATTTGTCATAATATACTTGTATGGATACAATACTGCAATAACCCAATTTGATAACACGCTCAAATTAACAAATAATAATATAATTACTCTTAAACTTCTTAGAGGTGTCGCATGGAATGTATGAGCCATTGGGAATCAATCAGTTCATCTTTGAATACGTTATCTGTTGTAAATGTAAAAGGAGCGGGAGGATGACGGAATTAGAGATTCATATGTTGCGGGCACATGCTGACACTTGTTGCGCCGACCGCCCGTCGACACACGCGCCACAACACACTCGCGTTACTAGTGTCTTGATACTCGATATACTCGACGACCCATATGATGTAATGTTTGTGACATCTGTTGCAGCAAGGGTTTCGGGTTCGATCCACGGGCAGCACAAAGATTTGTGTGCACGATACTTTGTTTGTACTGGTCTGGGTGTTTCTATGCATAATATGTATGGGATAAAATAGGTATATAAGTATGTTTATCCGTTGTTCAGTACACATATCACAGGCTAGATGCTTAGTTTGGGGCTAAATGGCGTTCATTGTATTGGATATTTATTTATTATGACAGTGTTTATCTACTTATTATGTAATATAGAAGTCAAATGATCATACGGTTCACCTGTAGTTCCTTCTTTGAAATTAAAATCATTAAATAAGAAAAATATAGCCATTTATTTTAGCTAAATCAGTTAAACGAAACTCTACTTGTTTTACCAACTCGTATTTTCATATAATTACTCGTGCCATTGTAATTAAAATCAGGTAGTTTTGGTTTGACCTTTGGAAAAGATTCAGGGATTTATTTTGGATTTTGCGTGTTTTCCTGATGACAATCGAGCAGGTCTGAGTGTAGTTTTTTTCATTTAATTAATCCCAAGATCGATACTAATTGCATATCATGTGTGATTGGGAAGAGATTTTCAAATACCTATAACACTAATATTATAGTAGATTTGGAATTAGTCCGTAGATCTGCATAAGAATATTATTTATTGTTTTTCATCTTATTATATATAATTGTGTTAGCTTTTAACAAATCGTTTAATATACCTCATTCACTTTTGAGTTACCTAACTTAAATTTGTGTACGACAATAACAATCTTCTATGAACTGATATACCTAGCTATGTAAGAATTAGTAGCAGTATGTACACCACTGGCATAATACATTACGCTTGTTTTTAAATGATCGAGGGATGTGATTACTTAATGACGTAACTGGAGCTAAATATAAACAACGACCATTAAACAAGGGAATGAAAACCGATAAACAATTCTTGAAAATGATAAATAAACTCTTAATAAATGACTGTTATATTTCGTAAATGATATAAATTGGAGGAACCGGGCGGTCCGTAAGTCGGATTCGCAAAATAATAATATCTATAAAAGGAGTCATTAGTCCAATCAGTGACGACCGAGGGATTTCGCCTCGGAGTGGTTCTCGTATTATAATTTGCGTCTAATAACGTCGTTAACAACGCACATTAAAACAAAAACAAACAGCAGCGACGCGGGCGCGGGCGCCATCCTTCCTCGAATCCGTGTCATTAATTTACGTAATGCGTAGGTACGCGCTATCCCCAAATATTTAAGAAGCCTCCTCCGGGAGCGCCCGCTTCTCCACTATCCCCACCCCGTCGCTTGCCCCCCTAACCCGCCCGCCGAGAATTATGGCGGCCGCCTTGTAATTATATTTTTTAATTTATCTTCCTTAGCGAATACAATGGAGGCGCCACCCCGCCACCGAAGCGCTTCCTTCTCATGCTGAATATTGTATCAGGCCGCTGAAAAAAGGAAAGGACGCTTTAATTACAAGCGAGAGAGCGGCCGGCATTACGCGCTAAATATTTGATGTTGTCTCTTTCTTGTCCTCTCCCCGCGCCCCGCACCGCGTCCTCAATAATTAAAACGCCTATTAACTCATTCCTCTTCAGGTGACCCCTCGTTACTTTACGAAAAAAGCCTCCAATCTTACCGCACAAAAATAAACAACCTGTAATTACACTTCTACTACTATTATATGGATGCGCCGCATTTTGTCTATTTGTAAGTCCAAATTATTGCTAGAGTATATTTTTTAATTACACTCGCTCATTATGAATAATAATAAAAGTAAATTATAAAAAATGCACAATATTTGATTGCAATGCCAAAACCATATCATATCTACTTTTACAATCATAAACATAATAAAGTGCTAATTAAAATTTGATATTAATATATAGGCAATGCTCACCGCAATAAGCGGGCACTGCACAATGTTATGAATGAAGTAAGTGATGTGTATACCTTCCCCGGCGCATGGGAAGGAGCGTGCACGTTGATTTATTGTCGAACAACAGTCGCAAATTAAAGCGGATTCCGAGGCGCGGACACCCGGGCCTGCAGTACTTAGCGCGAGGAGACAAAGTATAAAGTAGCACCCCCATCCACCCACTGAAAAACGTCTCTAATATTCTTTTAGAAACGGTGGCATTTACGGGCTATATTTTATCCTGAATTTGCATACGCTCCTTTTTTCGTACCCGTCCTCTATTTTATGGGAGAGTATTTTTTCATCCGGGGGTTAAGATACAAAAGGGTAAAGCGCGGGAGCTCGCTCCGATAATTAAATTGCACTGTGATGCGAGTGTGCGGGGCAAAAACGCGACTCTCGCTTGCTGAGCACGCACTTTTTGCCGTCACCCCACGCTTTGTGATTGTCGCACAACACATTACGATCGGCAATTAAAGCCATTCGGCTTAAAAAAAACAATCGCCACGGATTTCAGATTTAACAACGTTGTTTTACGATCTACGTGCCATTAATTAATATGAATGTCTTAACGATCACTTTGTGAATAATTTTGATTTATCTTTCTTTCGTATACCATGAATCCTGTTTTTTTACGAGTGTATAATTTATTGTTTAAACATGAATGGCATGGCTAATTACCTGGTTTTTTACAAACGAAAGTATGGGTAGCATGTGTAATAAGGCGCAATTAGAATGGTATTTGAATAACGGCATAAATTGTATATGTCCTGACAGTCGAGATAATAATTTAACTAACAAATTAGAAGAAATCTTACCCTGCTCTAAGTCAAATTACCATAATTGCTAATCAAATGTCGTAGGAGTAGCCGCGTCGCTGCTCCGGACTAATTACAAATTCTAATTTCCTCTCTTGTTTCACAGGCCCTTTGAATTTGTAAATTATTGCCTTTGCTCCTCAGCCTATCTTATAAATTCAAATATTTAGCTAAAGGGTCGAGTACACCTTATTATATATATATAACTGGATAGATGACTGTAGATATACTCGTATATTTACTGGAAATTTTGCTTATATTGAATACAACCGTTTTTTCTTTATCTATAAATAAAAAAACATCATCATCAAAGTCAAAGTCAAAAGTCAAAAACATTTATTTCAAATTAGGCTTACAAAAAGCACTTATGAACGTCAAGAAATATACAAAAATATAATAAAAAACGATTTAAATACTATAATACTATAATAAACTAAAAATATGAGTTTTGATGCTTTGAAAAAAAAAGCACTTCAGTGGTTTGGCCTGTTGAGAAAGAAGCACCCAAGAAAACTCAACAGTGTTGCCTTTTTTAAAAACAATTTCTTAATGTAACAATATATCATAAACACTGAAATAGCTGAGCAGTTTAAGACCACGGATTTTTATCACATAAATATTCGTCAATAGTGTAGTACCCTTTTTTATAAAGGTGTTGTTTGAACTTTAAACATATGAAAGGGCAACTCTACAATATTTTGCGGTACCTTATTGAAAAACTTTATACATCTTCCTATAAAAGATTTACCTATTTTATGTAGTCTCAAGTCCGGAACAGCAAGTTTGTTTTTATTCCTAATATTAAAATTGTGTGAATCACAATTTTTCTTAAAGGTGTTATAGTATTTACGAACATAAATTAAATTTTCATAAATATATTGCGATGCTACAGTCATTATATTTATTTCTTTAAAAAGTTCCTTAAGAGAGTCACGTGGTCTAAGGTTGTAGATAAAACGAATAGCTCTTTTTTGTAGCACAAATATTGTATTAATGTCGGCAGCCGAGCCCCACAAAAGTACCGACATGACACTATGAAAATAACTAAAGTAAACCAATCTTGCCGTTTCCATATCTGTCAAGAGCCTTATCTTTCTAACAGCATCTTCAGCCTATTACGTCCCATGCAGGGACAGGCCTTCGTACAGATCATGACTATGGCGATTTTGGGCCATAACTTACCACGCGTACCAAGTGCAGATTGGTGGGTGATACGAGTAATGGCAAAACAACTATCCTAAGACAGTAGCCGGGACCGACGACGGTTTTAACGTACCCTCCGAAGCATGGAATCTTCTTTCTTTCGACTGATTCAGCTTACAGAGTCATTTCAAGGGTGATGATTTCAAATATCATTGAAATGTCACATACACTAACATATTATTATTTGAAACTATTTATAAATAATAGCGTTAATACAAAAGAAAATAATAACTTCTCTACCTACGTGGATACGTACTGTTTTGTGTTTCAGAAGTAATTTATATCATAAATAAAGGAATTCATAAATGAATACATAGGAACCTGCTTTAATGTGAGCTTAAAACTCAAAGAGATTCACAATTTCAATATGTTGATCGGTATCTTACAAACAGTTATAAAATGAAAAGAGGAATTAATATTATTTATCAGTGAAAGCGAGCGATGCTGTAAATGTGTTGAAGTCTTACAAAGAGGATTTCACTTGAAAGGAAAAATCATCAAAACTTAATAACATTAGAAAACATTTTGTGTAGGCACCATTCGGGAGCGTCGTAGCGAGCGATTTTAATTCTATCACGAGTCTACTTATAAATAACACCGGCTCCAATTAAAAGCGCACGACAGCTTGAGAGAGGGATGAAGGAAAGTATAAGTAGGTAGGGAAAGTCCGTGTTTACGGAAACTCCTCCGACAAATATTATCGCGAGACGAGGCGATCAAATATTCAGACGGCCGCGGGCGAGGCGCGGCGCGCCCGCACCCTCTCCAAGTTCAAGCCCTTCCCTTTGCACGCCCTACACTAATTACGTTAGAGTTCTTAAGCGAAATTACTTAGACCCCTCGCCACCCGCGCCCGCGCCCCCGCCCCTCTCCGGAAATGAGCGCGCTGAAAAACAAGAAACAGGAAAGCGTTATATAAGAAGGTTGCTGTCTCTGAACGTCCTAAATCTGGGCAATCCCTAAAAGACGTGATGTAATGATTTCTTCATTTTCACGAGCGTTGTGTTCATGAGCGGTTGCTAAGTGAAAAAGCAATTAAAGCACGGCCGAGCGATCTCCACCCCGCCCCCACTCGGCCGCCTCGACACCAACAATACCTATAAATAAAGAATAAGTAGTGTTTTGATCTCATTATAATTATATTTCTTCTAATTTATGTCTAGCTTTTTCAATTAAACTTTGTTGGAATGTAAGTTTGTATGTAAGCAGCAGTGACGTGCACAGAGATTATGAGTAGGTATATCCCACCAAAAACATTCTGTAAAAAACTAGCCAACTCTCGATGGAGCTGCTCATTATCTCTAAAAAGTAATGAAATCAAGACAAAGAGTCCAAGTCTTTATTATTGCTATTACTTATTATTATCATGTCCGTTAAAGAGTACACATGGATACAAACCAGCTACTCCATGACACCATTGCACCAATCTGTCGCCAGAACCGCTACCTATTGACGATAAAAATTGCCACTTAAAAGGTGTCAATCAATCAAGCAACCATAACAAACTAATAAAGGTTGAATATGTGTTGTGTGTATGTGTGTGGTGTCAGGTGTGTATGTGTACGTGCGGCGTGCGTGCGTGTGTTGTTGCGTGCGGCATTGTTATGCGTGCGTTTGTGTGTTGGTGCCTGCGTGTGTGTATGTATTCGCAAATATGCTTACATCTATGTCATGTTCATAATAGCTATAAAGCTAACCTAACTACATCCCTGGCCAAATTATTAGACGCATCACTGATTTTTCGTAGTTACCTATTTTAATAGCCTTTTAGTGTAAAATAATGAGACAAACCTTAATTTTATAGGACTAATAGTATTCTTTACTTATTTAAAAAAAAAACGTAACAATAATAAACAATAGTAGTAGGTAGGTAGGGTTATGACAGCGAGAAGTCGCATTCATGTTTGATCATGATCCAATTGCGTGCGGGATTACTAACAGTGTGATGTGTTTCAGTGTCGTTTTTGTATTTGAAACGTGACTTTTGACTTCTCGGGTTTTATTTTGTTTAGAAAGTTATTAATGTGATTTTTTTTCGTTTTCTTATCTTTTAAGATGGGTAAAGTGGGGGACCTTTCACCACGCAAAAAAGCCGAAGTCAAGGCTCTCATTAATACAAAACTGTATTCAAACCGTGAAATTTCACGAAGATTGAAGCTGTCTGAAGCTAGTGTGCGACGTATTAAGAAAAAAGTTGAATCATGTGAAGATTTGAGTCCGAAAAGAAAAACCAAATGCGGCCGAAAACCGATTTTTACCCCAAGGTCAGAAAGATGTCTTAAGAAAATTTGCACAGAAAATAGATTTGCTACCACCAAATCGATTAAATCGCAGTTGGAAGATGCTCAGATAAATGCTTCTGAGCGTACTGTTCGCAGAAAATTAAATGACTTAGGATTTAAGGCCTGCCGACCAGCGAGAAAACCCAAACTAACAGCTGCAATGAAAGCCAAACGTTTGAAATGGGCTAAACAGTGGCGTGACAAGGATGTCGCTTTCTGGAGATCGGTAATTTATGCTGAATTATATTATTAATAATATATATACATACATATACAATAAATAGAATTCAGAATTGCCTTTTTTAATATTTTTTGTGAATTTTACAGGTCTGCTTCAGTGACGAAAGCACCTTTGAAATCTTAGCCAACAAAGCTCAATTTGTGCGTCGTCGTAAAGGTGAAAAATTTAATCCAGACTGCATCGTTCAGACTGTAAAGCACCCCACAAAAATCATGATTTGGTCTGTCATCAGCGGCAAGGGCACAGGGCGTCTGTACGTTGTGAAAGGCATCATGAGACAAGATCAGTACAAAGAAGTCTTGAGAACTCGACTGCTGCCACAGGTCAGAGAGTGGTTTCCAAATGGGAACCATTCATTTTTATGCAAGATGGGGTTCCTTGCCACACTGCCAGATCTATTAAAAGTTATTTGCAACAAGAAAATATCCCCTTGTTGGATTGGCCTGGCAACAGTCCCGACATGAATCCCATAGAAAATGTGTGGGAGCTCATAAAAGGGAGGTGGCTAAAGAGCTCATCACAACAAAAACACAGCTCTTGGAAAATTTATTCATGTGTGGAATCATCATCCTCAAATGCAGGAGACGGTCCAGTCTTGCATCGACAGCATGCCGCGCCGGATTCAGGCTGTCATAGCTGCAAAAGGTGGAACTACAAAGTACTGAAGTTTATAAGTGTATTTCCATATTCTGTGTTGAAAATTAATAAAAAATATATTTCCTTTATAATATATTTATTTACATTCTAAACCTTTAAAAAAAGTAACTATATATATCAGTTAAAATAATAGGTAATAACTATTTAAAGATGGAACACTACAGAGCTGATAACTGAGATTTGCATAAAAAAATCAATATAGTGCGTCTAATAATTTGGCCAGGGACTGTATGTTGACCAAAAAATCTGTGTCATGATAATTCGAACCGTTCAACATGTCAATAATCTTATAAATCTTTTTATATTTAGTGAAGTTATGTTTATTATAGAACTTTTGCTCACGGCTTCGCTCGCTTTAAGAAGTACTATTTTTCTTCTACTGTTTTATCCACATAGGGCATGGATGTTATCATAATACTTTCTAAGGGGATGTCTACGTCATAGTAGCTTTATGCATGCAAAGTCTCAATCCGAACGGTTTGAAGTTGACAAAGTTTCATACAAAGCTTCATCTCCTATTTTATCCCTTTGGTGGTAACATTAAATAATATCCATTACTAGCGAATGCCTACGTTATTTGGGCTGTGCATCGATAGATCACTCTGTCAGTCAGTCAGTCAACCAGCCAGTTACCTTTGACTTATACATATTTATATTCTACTATTAAACAAGAATTTCACTACAAATACGATCGAATCACAAATAAATACTTATGTAGTACTTAAATGAAAAGTTCA
>PQWD01014054.1:0-65156 GCA_019425675.1 Leucinodes orbonalis | reverse complement strand
AGTAATGAGATATATGGACTCTTTATTAATTAGAATAAGATGCAATGGAATTATTTCAATTATCAACTAAAATATAAAAAAAAAAATATAATAATAAATAAAATAATTAAAAGAACCCCCTTTGGTAAAGTTCCGAAGACACTGGCAGCGTTACCCCTTTGAATCGCTAAACTAATTCTTTGACCAAGGTAGCTACCAATCTTCGGTCTCCAGTAATGTCGACTAATCGTTTGGAAATTTCTTTAATTATCAACTTGTATTTTAACATGCATGAAATGTTAATGGATTTTTACATTACACAAATTGTCATGAAATGGATTTTATAATTAAAAAGCATTTAAATTTTAACCCAATGATTCTGACTTAAATATATATTGTTTTATTTCAATGTGACCACATAAAATATAATATTATTTATGATAATAACAATACACTTTATTGCACAGAAAATAAAAATTACAAATTTAGGAACAAACAGAATAACAATTAAGGTGTGCTTATCGCTATAAAGCAATCTCTTCCAGAAAACCTTCATGAGAAAAAATACTTCATCATCAGTTATCCTTACAAAAAAACATACTATAATAAACTGATGATAAACATTTATCTCAAGAACTTAAACTAGGAAATTAAGATTTATATAGTGGTACTGTGATAAAGAAACAGGTTGAGGGTTTCTTTAAAGGTATAATTTGAGCATCCATATAGTAGCAAAAATACTGGAGAGGAGCGAGTGGTTAAATATATAGGAAATGATATGGCAAAGGATATTGAAGACTGGAATTATCATACTACCGCTAGCGTTAGCTCTATCATTGCCGAAGCACTCGACACAAATGCCAAAATGTTCCTCTTAACATCACAGTTCGACACTTTACTGAAAACAAAGGGAGAGCTATCAAGTTTTGGAAGACGAGAGAGTTTAAAGAAAGTGTCAGCTTTAACCCTCAATGGGTATGGCCGGGAATCCAGACACAATGGAAAATCTATTGTGTCTGGCGTCTTAAAGCGTCATTGGTGTCAAAGGGTTAATATTACTATTGTCACTACTCTCGGAGTAAGTAGACTCACTACTGAAAGCAGAAGAAGAACAAAGTGAAGTGAACAGAGAGTCGATACTACAAAATCTTCCAACTAATGATTTAAGAAACCTGCAAACTTTGGAAGGATTGCCATTTCCAGTATTTCATCATGATGTGACGTCGTTGAGCATCCTACACAACCTATTACAGCGAATTCTAAACAGCTTGTATTTGTCGCGGTTTCTAACGATTGGATCATCTTATAACGAGCTTCTTTTCTATATATATTTTTAAAACTGGCTAAAAATATTCTTAAGCATAAATTAATAATGAGAGACCATCAAATTACATAAGAGATGACTTCTTAAAGGTACTATTAAAGTCAAATAAATATTATTAAAACCCATTCAATTTCTCATGTTGTATAAAAATAATACTAACCTATGAAAAAACAAAATACACAAACAAAACATTTATTGTTTTTTGAATATATTATAATATAATTGTGAAAATAAATAGTAAATTCTTGCTGCAGAGTTCTACATCTAACTATATTACAAACAAGCTGTTCATACATCTGGAACACGTACGTAAAATCTGGAATGCAATTTTTTATCGTTTATATATCCTTAAACGGTAACACTAAGAATGCCGTTTTAAAATTGCAACACTAATTATGGGCCAGATTTAAAATTAGCCCGAAATATAAGCACTATGTAATTTATTTATTAATTGTTGTGCATAATACATCATATTTGGAACAAATTGTCTTCTGAAAGCATTATATTCTCTTCGAAGTGCTTTAGTAGCTTCCGATTTTAATATACTTAGGTTTCTACAATTTCATCTTGGTTTTCAGAGTCTCTTGCTATAGTCAATCGTTCCATTGTTGCAAAATCTAGTTCTTCTATTCTTTCAGCTTCATCTATCACACGGTCAATATCTCTAAGATAACTACGATATGAAATATTTTCACTGCTACCTCTGTAGTTAAGACATCTTTCTACATGTTCCCAAAAATCTAGTACTTTGCGGCCGTCTTTCATTTTTGAAGTAAACAAAATTTCTGATAGCCTTCGTCCCTTCTCGTCATTGAGGACATTTTCAATTTTATCCGTAAAGCGGTCAAGATCAGCTTTGTTACCCCTTCGTAATCATCACAACCGCAAGCAACAAAACAGTTTTCCATCTTATCGTCATTTGTACTCCTTGACCAAATCCATTATCGATTTAATACACACAGCTCTACGATTTGCATTTTCACTAAACACCATAAAATACTATGTATTTAACATTATCATAACCACAATTAAATAGCGATACGATGATTCACCTTTGACTAAAGTAAAGATGTGAGGTTAACTTCAAAAATAGGTTCATATTCACAACACTGCTCGTGCGTAATAAACTACGGCTCGTGTGCTGTTCAATCGGAGACACTCAACTACTCAAGTTCACATTTGAGTCGCGATAACTTGTTATGCGCATGCTCGGATTACCCGATATTTCTTATAAATGCCCGCGAAATTTGTACTATTTACTAGCTCCAACATTTAACAAATAATAACCTAACGCGCCGCAATGCAGGTGGGACTAATAAAACTGCTAATAGTATTACATCACGTTTAAGGTAAAAAAATGAATCGTGACCTCGGCAGGCGGTAACGCCGCTCTTTCATGGAAATATTACAGAGGTGTGGAGCCAAGACAATAGTCTCAAAGTGTGCCCCTATAGTAAACCGGTACTAGTTTACCTGCTCTTTATTTTAATAGGTACTTACACGTTTAATTCTAGTAACTATTTATATTACCTTTGATAAAATAAACTTTTATACAATATAGGGAGGTATACTTCTATCGCTTTATTTTTATGCAGCAAGTTTTTATTTTACAATTTCAAAAATTTAGATACCTACCCCGATAAAAATACTTGGAATAAGTAATTTTAACGTTTGTTTTAACGATACAATCAGAATCCAAAATGTCAAACTTTTGTCATCAATGCTAAACTCGAAAAGTACCATAGTTTTATTGAAATCTTAAAATAACTTTCAAATCTAAAACTTCTTTTTTATTGATACCTACACATGTAAAAGCTATTTCATTTTTTGACGACCCATTTTTGAATGGTCGAGATGTTGGCTGCTATTCCAAGGATTCATACCCGGGCAGTACAAACATTTGTGTGCCCGGGGATCAACCTATAATAACGACACTTGCAGGGCAAGGCCTTCCAGCATCGCTATGTGTAGTTATATGCAAACTAACTTTAAATCTGAAAAAAAGTTCCTCCGAGAAAAAATAGGATAGGAGGAAAGATGATGCGCACTTATGTGTCCACCGGATCTCCCTAAAGACCTACCGACTATTTATGATGAAGCGTAGGTATAGTTATAAAAATTTTGCATTGAAAGTATACGCTTTATTATGAAATACATATATATTGTTATTTAAATATCCAAACATTATGTATGCATTAGTGATGTAACGAATATTGAATTTTTAACATTCGCGAATGCGAATGCGAATGCGAATATTTATCTTCATATTCGCGAATGCGAATGCGAATGCGAATTTTAAATTTCAAATAAAGCGCGACAGTGACAGTTGACAGTTTTGACTAAAATACTTAGTTTTGACTAAAGTAACTTTGAGTGTAGATTAAAGGAAACATTATTTGTTTTTTTTTTAAGTTTATTAACAAATAGTTAAGTATTCTTATTTGTTTGTTTTGTATTGAAATGTATATTTCATTAAAAGTAAATATTTGGTTTGAGTAAAAGAAATTATAAACTTTATTAAATAATGGTTATAGTAATAAATAATCTACTAAATAAATGCAAACCTTGCATAGTTTTATCAAGCTGATTAATATTATACTTAATTTGATTAGATCTCTGTAGTTCTTTTTCATAAAAATACTTTAATTAAGAATTAGTTTTAACATAAGGTATGTAATATTATAAGTTTACTTTGGTTAAATAAAAAATAAATATTAGTTTGTTTTTTGTAAAAAGTTTGAAAAAAAGTTGAGTATTCCTTATTTGGTTTAAAAGAGTTAAGTATTCCTTATTTGTTTAAAGTTCAATTTCATAATTGTCATTATATTTAATTGTTCAAAAATATACTAAAATAATATAAAGATATAAAACTAAAGCCAAGGTTATATATGTATAATAGATCGGATATTAAAGTTTAATGTTGTTAAAAGTAATTATTTGGTTTTAGTAAAAACATTGTAAACTTTATTTAATAATTGTTATAGTAATAATCTACAAGAAGAGCAAACCTTACATCGTTGTACAAGGCTGATTAGTATTTACTTAGATTTGATTAGATCTCTTCTTTCGTTAAGATTTTATTTTCGTTCTTCTTGTTAATATTTTAATATGCCTAAAATAAAAAAGGTAAGTTTTTCATATTAGGAACAGTCATACACATATGATTAAATAAAATATAAAGCTTCCTTATCTATGTGTTATTAATTCATATGCATCATCTATATAATTTCCTTTTAGTTTGATAAAAACATTCGCAAATATTCGCATCGATTTTTGCGAATGCGAATGCGAATGCGAATATCGAAAAATATGCGAATATTCGCGAATGCGAATGCGAATAATATTCGTTACATCACTAGTGCATATTAAATACATATATATTTTTTGGGTAGACTCTTTTTACCATTCGCGATCTCGGAGGAAAAAAGACAGGAGAAGTTATTTTGCTATTACCCCTCTGCCCAATGCGATGGATTCGAAATCATACGTAAATATATTAGCAAACCAACAGCCAATAGTATTCAAACGCTACCAGTACGCGAGTCTGAACGGAGCTCCAATAAAAATGCCGATTTGTGCCGTATTTTCTTGTTCCAAGAAATCTAGAACTTCGAGTCTTAAAAAGGATGGCGTAACATTTCATTTGTAAGTTTGTTTTATTCATTTTACCTTAAATTTAAGGAAAATAATCAAAATTTCTTTTTTGAAATTTTGAATTTACCGCTTAAGAAATGACATTTGATGGTGTACCGAGACTACAACGCACTCCTCACGAGACTAGCGCGCACTCCCCACGAGACTAGTTTTAGGGTTGCTAACTCATAGTTTGAATGCATTTTTATTGAAAATAATAATTATCGTTACATTTCCGAAACTAACTTATTCATTGAAAATGTATCGAATAGCGTCAGTAAATGTCAAAAATACAAAAATATATTTGTATTACATTTAAATTTTATAGCGGCTTAATTATAGTCCCGAATTAAACAAAATTTGTTTAAAAGGTATTTGTTTCGTTATATCATGTATATCCACTATCGAATTCGTTTTTAATATGATTTGTTTGATTTATTAGATCAATAGTTTTAAAAAATAATTTACATGTTAAAAATCAGGGATACGCAACCCTATGTGGTTGAAACTCGGCACGCTAGAGTCAGGGTGTTGTCGAAAATTGTTATCGATATTTCAAACTTTGGTTTTATAGTTGAGCGAAAGCAAGGTTTCAACTTTTTTTTAATAATACAAATACATTTGGCTAATAATATGAAATCACATAAAATTCTTAATTTTTGTATCGACGTTTTGACCATCATGCAGCGTCCATTTTCAGATTTTTTTAAAAGCTTTTGTGTACAAATACGAAATAACAGACCCCTTTAATATTATTACTGATGTCTCTTGATTGATAAATACTTCGTGATTAATAACAGAGCGATTATAAGATACGTTTTTTTTTATATAAGATAAAAACTAAATCAATAAACTATACCTGTATCCCTTTGTAAAAGTATGCAACGGATTTTGATTCGGTTTTTATTTATAGATATTTTATTTATAGGATGATTGAAGGGGAAGGTTTACATGTATAATAACATCCATTAAATAGTGGAGAAATACTGTTATTTTTGAGGTTTCTAATATTATGTCGTAAATAATTACTTTTTTCCGCTTGCATTGCAAACGCAGGTTGAGCCCCACGCTATTTATCAAAATAATGTTCTAAATATTGTACACGTTGAAAAGATTTATATGTAAGGTGGTATATGTCTATCTCTTATGGATATCCCATTTTTTCATTTACTTTTTAAGACAAATAATGTCTTATTTTCGAAGCGACACCTTGAATTCATTGTTGACCTTATATAGATCTATACGGCCCTTTACAGCATAAGATTGAAATGAATATTTCCGAAGATTTTACAGATTTCGAAATTGCGGAACGTAGCGTTTACGGCGGTACAACTTTGACAGTTTCTTTATAGTGTACTTATTATTAACTTCGCACCTGTTTGAAGCCGGGGCGGATCACTAGTTTGAAAATAAAAGGGTAAATTTTAAAATGCGGGATGATAAATAAAATATCAAGCGACACCCACACGTCTACTTCTTGCCCCAAACTAAGCATTTAGACTGTAACATCGGTAGTATACAAAGGATACACAAACTTAAAATATTGTTTCGTATATAAATACATATTACACATACATACACCCAAACCAATACATATTAATATAATCATGCACACAAATGTTTGTTCTGCCCGGCGGATTAAACCCATATCCCTTGGTATTTACTTCTCATCCATTATAAGTATGGATGGTTAGGGATGTCCACTGTGTGTAACACAGTACCATAACCATTTGACAACCCATGTGGTGGAGAGGTCGAGACGTCGGCTACTACACCAAAGGTTCAATGAGCTGATGATGATGTTGGTAATTATTAATAATTGTAATTAATCACAGTTCCGCTACATATATAAAAACATAATTGTGGAAGTACCACCTACATGACTAAAAATTTGGAGGTGTGATAAATCTTTAGAAAGGACATTGAGGTTGTAAAAATAGGAAAATTTGAACATACATACGTATATATATTTTAAATAATAAAATAGTTTCTACCCGCGGGTCTACCCACGAAGAACTTGACTGTGTTTACCAATGCTGGCTGAGCAGCTTAGTCTCTGCAGTTTTATACCGAAACCTAACCTGGATGAAATTATTATTCGTATGTTCGGATGCACAATAAATAGTTAATTTAGATTATTGGCATAGTGCACCTTAAAACTCAATTTAGAAAAATATGGACACCCTTTTATAAGCTTCTAGGCCCAAAACTTTGGTCCAATTTTAACAATACAATACAAACTTTCATCGAATTTTTCATACATTTAAATGTTAGACAAAATCTATCCCATGTAACAAACAAAATGATTTAAAATAATTATTAAGAATATGTTTAATAAAAATTCCTCAAAACATCGATATCGATACTTTTTTTCCGTCTCTTTGTACAATTTTCATTTCAATGTGTTCGTGCAGTTCGCTGTACGTTACGGTCGTTTACTGTAACTTAAATGTGTGTGTGCTTAAAAGTGCCACACTGATATTGTTTTGAACTTGTGTGTTGTGTAACGACACAATTTTTTTTTGTGCCTGTGTGCGTGAATTTTCTATGTGGTATTGGGTTTCTCCCCCCGCCCTACCTCAAAATGTGGCAGAATTATTTGTTCGTAACTTATAGTTAACGGCTCCCGTCTTTTTTCCTCCGAGCCGATAGTCACAATAATTATTGGCCTTCACAGCTTCAACGAACGTTTAGCTGATGCATGCAGATGGCGGCCTTTATCAAAGATTTGTCAAAGTATATTAATAGTACCTATTCTATTGGGACTGAGAGAAGCGTCCATAGAGCCACAGACCATCCTCATATTCATGGGGACTTTTTGATATTGCGGAACCCCGCAGTCCGCTATCCTCGACCCCCACCAGGGTGGGTGGAGCTGGTGCCACCACCGCCTCCTTCGCCCTGTTCTCCGGCGCCTGTTCGCGCTTGCGAGTGGGTTATTCTCCCTTGACCGTTCCGCTGCCACCTTACAAAACATCACGTCTTCGAAGAAGGTGGCCACGGTTTTTCAGGCATTCTTACTTGCGACCATCTTGGAAATGACACACTCATGTGTGAGGTCGTCTCCAATTACAGCCCTGAGTGCACAACGCTGTGCCACCCAGGCAGGACATAGCTTTAATGTTTGTTCAGCAGTGTCCTCTAAATCGCCATGAGCAATGCGTCCTACCCGTACTTACACACAGCGGTAAGTTTAAAGTCAAATAAAGGGCAACCATTGTTCGGGGTTTATCTCAGTGATTAAATCAGGAATAATGATATTCATACAAGAACTAAAGTTATATAGCTTGCCGATCAGCAAGTTCAAGTGGCAGTGGGCTGTACTTGTATGGCCGTTGGAGAAGAGACCGCGTCTTGGCAAGCGATGCTTATGACTTCCGCCTGCCGTTATTATGGACCGACACGAAGACTTGTGAAAGTTCGCTGGTGTAGGCGAGATGAGAAAATCGGAGGGCCGGGATATCTGGCACAGAATGATAACCTATGTTCAGCAGTAGACTGCGATACTCACCCGGGTGCAGTTTCGCACGCAGCCACTACTGCAACATCATGGGCAAGACATAACATGACAAAGTACAATCACCTACCTCGGTTGCCGCATCGACCGCTAGGTGCGCATGATCCCGCAAAATGACCATGTGGTCAGTAAGGTAAAGTGTGCGTGGGCCATCCTCCCTCCGGTGTTGAAGAACAGACTTCCGCTGAAAACGAAGGGAGGGCTGTACCTTGAAGACATACATTCGCCCATGGCTCACATACGCGGCCCCGTCGTGATATGCCCGCGTTATGCTCCCCGACAAACTTAAGAGTTGAATCCAGGCTCAGCAGAACATCTCCCACCGCATCATTACAGAAGCGGGGCGCAACATCCGCAACAGAATTATAGCGAGGGATGTGCGCATGTCGACTGTGAAGGAGTTCGGTGTCCTGCTTGCGCGTCGGATGTACGACCGCGCCTATAATGGGCCAGACCTCCACCTCCACAACGTTGCCCCCCTCCCCGCTAGACCACCCGATGACCCCGGACACCCGCTGCCCTGAGAGCTCCTGTTGGACCCCAACGCGAGGGTCGAGATGCAAGAGGAAGAGGACCGAGGAAGAGGCGAAACTCCACGGCCTCGACTGTGGATGATCCACAGTCGAGGTCGTGGAGTCATCCGCAACCACCGGACATGACATCATGCTGCTCGCGAGAGCAGCGAAACAACAAGGGCATACTACAAATCACTAAACCGACCACGATCGTCCCCCAGGCTCGATGACGCCGCCGCCCGCTCATCATCATCAACTCATTAAACGTCCCCCACCGAGGGGCATGAGCCTACCGTATAGGGAGAAAGGCCATAGTCGTCCACGCGGGCCCAGTGCGGATTGGACGACTTCACACACAATCTTTGAATCTCTTCGCAGGCGTGCATGAAGGTTTCCTCACGATGTTTTCCTTCACCGTAACCGTGCCGCCCGCTCGCTGGTCGCTAATTGGGCCTCCCCATATGGGATCTCGACCCAGTGAGCTTGATCGCGCCGAGGGCGGCAATCGTCGCACACGAAAAGGGGAGAAAGGGGGAAGGTCTGCCTTCAACAGGCGAAGTACAAAACACCGCCGGCTTGTGTGCAGATGAGAAGATGCTAGGGAAAGGGGCATCAGCTTGACACCCGCACCCCGGTAAAGGGAAGAGCCCGTAGATAGGTAGACTGTGACAGGTTGAATATCAAGTTACCAAAAAATACTTGTGTCACCGGAAATTAACAAGATCCACAAATTTATTAATTTCTTAGGAAATTTATTAACTTTCGTAGGATTATACACTAAGATAACTTGTATTATTTTACGCCAACATTTATATAGTTTAATATCATTAAAATTGTACCAGCTAACCTAAGAAAAATATTTTTTTTTTCACTTTAATAAGGTTTGTTAAAGTTTGTTTTGTCATTATTGGGTATCAGAAGTTCTCGCTGACACCGCTGACATTTAATTATTACTTTCGCTTTTTATTTCTAATTCCTAGATTATTTGGAAGCTCTTTGTGTATTATAAGCTCTGAAACATGAACCTCATTGTAAGCATGATATAAATACTCACTTTCAAAAGACGGATAGTTGTTTTTAGATACCAATATGTAGCGAATCTACAGTTTTTAATTTCATTAGGTATGAATGAACCAAGATAATTAAAATAATAGACATGAACATTTCGTATTTTTCGACATTATGGCAACTCTTTACAATTCTGCCAACATCAAAATCGTGTGACGTTTATGTCGGCCATTTTGCAGTTTGTACGGTGACTGCTACACGTGTTCTGTAGGTTAAAATTGAAATTACATTCAAATTACTAGAATTACCGTGTTTATATTTGTTTTAAATACTATTAAAAACTAACGACATCTTTCAGGGTGCCAAGATGGCAGTTGCAAAGAAACCTGTGGCTAAGAAAGCCCAATTACACCAGAAGACTGGCAAGAAGGGAATCAAAGGTGGTAAAATCCGCGGCAAGGGAATCAAGAGGAAAATTAACCTCAAGTTTGTGATTGACTGCACACACCCGGCCGAAGACAGCATCCTTGATGTGGGCAACTTCGAAAAATATTTGAAAGAACACGTCAAAGTCGAGGGCAAAACAAATAACCTAGGCAATCACGTTGTCATCGCCCGGGACAAGACTAAAGTTGCTATCAACGCAGGTGAGGATAATAATATCCTTTATTTTATTCCTCTTTTATGCCGGTTAAGTTCCATACCGCATTCATGATTATCTAAGAGTGAAACTTAGGAAAATGTATTTTAACCTAATTGTCATAATCTTTTAGACTGGTCTTACCTACATACAAAGTCTGATTAATGCAATACAATTTACAATGTAACTATCAAACAGGAACATATAAATATATCACTTAATATTTAGATGTATTTTATCATTAAGTTTCTTGTAGGAATTTCTTTTGAAACTTTTAGGGTCAACTTTGTTTAATGGGTTTAAAATAAAACATCTTTAAAGTGTAAATCAATAAGATATTTCAAATCTAATTTTGTTCCTGCCTATCAGGTTTGTATTTATGTAAACATTGATCTAAGTTTACAATATCCTAATTCCTAAGTAATAAAAATATTCTAATTTATCTTGTAGTTTTCCTATGAAAATAGCAAAGACTAGTAATGCATTAGTTAGAAGTCTCACAATATGTCAATACTTTTAGGAATTTACTTTTAAACAAACCAGTGTCAACTGTTTCTCATGCTTAATACTCCGTGACCTGATATAGAACAGTACAGTAGTTGAATGATTGTATACCTTTTATTGGATTGAGAATAGTTAATCACTTAGCATTATAATTTGTTTTTTCCAGACATTCCCTTCTCCAAGAGGTACCTTAAGTACCTGACAAAACGTTACTTGAAGAAGAACAACCTCCGTGACTGGCTGCGAGTAGTTGCGTCTGCCCATGACTCCTATGAGCTACGCTACTTCAACATCAATGCTGACAGTGACAATGAAGACAATGAGGATTAACCTGTACTAAATAAAATAGTTTTACACTAATCTATTTCTTTTTGTTCATCCATTTTACATTGTCCAACTTAATTACATCAGGAAATTTAATTAACATTAAGGAAGTGTGTGATTGATAATTTGAAATATGAACCTATAACTATCAAATTTCTTGCCAACATTGTATTATTAAAAAAATTATAACAATTACTGAATTGTGCATGCAAATTCTGCAAAAGTGATATCAGTATTTCTGAAATTTGTATTTTTTTTTTATTATTTTACTAGAATAGGCATTTATTTGGCCACCATCTCACCAAATGTTAAGCGATGATGCGACCGAAGATGAATCATTCCTATCTAGGAACAGCTTGTTCACTCTTGCCTTGAAGGTATATAGGTATCCTTTGCTAAGGCCCATGGTTTAAAAAAATGAGAGATGTTAACACTTGGAATTGTGATATCAGTAAACATTGCTTTACTTCTTGAAATACCAAATCTAAATGGAATACCTAGCTTTACCATTAATTTTCCTTGTAGTGTCTGAATGGGTCCTTAAGGTTGCTAGTCTTATTGTTCTCGTCTGGTGAGCTAGTTTGACATACTTATGTCGCATCAACTACCTAATTAATACCTATCTATAAAAATCAGGATTTTTTTAACTATCATTATCTTATTGAAGCTCCGAAAGAGAACATCCTTCCGGGAAAAAGACGAAATAAAAAAAATAAAGTTTTAATCAGAATAAAACGATAAAAAATGATGGTTAATCTCTTTCAACCCATTTCGCTTTTTAGTAGTCATTCCAATTTGGTCGGATAATAGACCTTATTTAATTTTTTTTATTTTTGTTTATATCTATTTAAATACGGAACATTTCGAACTGAAAATTTTCACAATATTAGTTCACAATATCGTGGTTTACATTCGCTGTTAGTTCCTAAAGATTATTTTTACCAATGCTGTACGGAAGGGCATGTGAATTACAGTGGACCATTTAGGCTTACGAGGATGATTTTAACTTAGTCCTTACAAGGTCCTTGAGGTACCTCTGAAAATAAACAATGACCTTTTGTATAGAATTTATTTTTGACATTCATATCATATGTTCAATCTAAGGTATTCTTGGAGTGCTGTGGTAAGCTTTGATAATAAATAAAACAATTTCAATTGGTAATTTATAATTTTATTTTAAGTAGATAAGGTAAATATTATTTACATAAATAATAATAATAAAAATGACTTAAAATTGATGATATTGAATACATTGGAAAGAAAAAAAACGGTATAACTTATACTCTAATTTCATCTACATAAGTATCTTTTGTACTACGCTAACATTTTAAAGATTCACTGCCGTGACGGTATTGTCAGTAATGAGAAATTCAATTGCTCAAGATGGTTGGTCTCAGCATTGTAACCTCGCACTGGTGAGGCATTTTATTTTTAATACCAGACTTATTTTATCTACTACTATTTTAATTATTAACAATAAATAGGCACATGTCTCCTAAGGTTTTTCAATACAAAAGTTTCACGATAATTGCCATTTCAGTACGCTACGGCTCAATTCGGCTAATTGTTTATACTGGTGAGATGTGTTAGTATCCAGTGCAAGCGTTATATAGTTGTGTTCACTTTCCAGCGGCGATTTCCTTCATTCTGTTGAGTGCGGAGCCGGCCTTGAACCACGCGATCTGTTGCTCGTTCATAGAGTGGTTCAGCTTGATGCGCTCCGTCTTGCCATCTTTGTGCTTGATCTCACAGTCAACTGGCTGTAAAGGTATACATATTTGTTTAAATTAAGCTGCTTATATATATTTTTTTTAAATAAATGCAAAAAAGGAGACGAAATATAAGAAAATATAACAAATTGCTTTTTATAATAACTAGTGGAGGGCAGACATAAAATTTTATATTCCATTTTTGCTATTGAAATTAAATGAAATAAGAATACTGTAAATTTTATGAATTCCATGGATGGTGATGATTCCAATAAAGGGTCCACGGTTGACTAAGTGTGATATTAACATATTACTTGTATATACTAATCACAGAATTTAGTAATTTCAATGGCTTTCAAACCCTCTTCAGAGACTGAAAATTTGCTATGCTTAAAGCATAACTATTAAGTGTATAAGAAAAAAAGAAAATAAATCTGTTACAGATACTTTTGAATCGTGAATTATTATTTTTTTTTTTTTAAGACTCTACCACCGACATATAGCGACATAAATAACTACTTGTCATCACTACAAAGTATACAACAACACTCAAATTGTATGAAAATAATTAAGTGCCTTAAATTATACACTAGCAAATGTTTTTCGAACACTAATAGCATACCTTGCCAGGCGCTAGGTCCTTCAGTCCAAGGAGGGAGATCTTGTCAGTCGGCTGGATCTTGTCGTAGTCAGCGGGGTTGGCGAACGTCAACGGGAGCATACCTTGCTTCTTCAGGTTGGTCTCGTGGATTCTGCAAAGACATCATCATCATCATCAGCTCATTAAACGTCCCCACCGAGGGGCATGAGCCTACCCGTATAGTGTGATTAGGCCTTCGTCGTCCACGCGGGCCCAGTGCGGATTGGACGACTTCACACACAACCTTCGAATCTCTTCGCAGGCGTGCATGAAGTTTTCCTCACGATGTTTTCCTTCACCGTAAGAGTGTCGGATAACGTACATACATTTTCGAAAATTCGAAAACACATTGGTACGTGTCGGATTTGAACCTCAGCCCTCCTGGTAGGAAGGCGACAGTCCACACGATTGAGCCACCGACGCTCAAAAAACATAAAAAGACATAGTCAGTCAATATTTATCATTTTTTTTCCATCATGTGAGTCAGCCTCCAAATATCACTAAGAACGTCGTAATTAATTTGAACTAACCAGGGTCCCGGCTGATTTGACTGGAGATGACGAGCACGTGACTTGCCCTTGTCGTAGTTCCCTCGGGCGAGGTCCGAGGTTACCTAGGCTCGTGGCATTCTCTCAGCTGGTGTATCGGGTGTTAGCTCCTGGCAATGAGTGTTAGTGCCTTAGGAAACCACCTTAGGACTTTTGTGGTGGTTTTATTATGGCAGTCACGAGTATCTAGTGTTAGTACCTCGCGAATGACTTGACAATGATGGCGCGTCCCCCCAGATGGCGGGGCTCCAAAACGGCGTGTTCCTTGGAGGAGCCCTCGCCGTAGTTCTCGTCGGCGATGACGCACCAGAGGGTGTCGGCGTCCATAAAGTGTCCTATTGAAGAAGTTTCTGTAGCTGGTGTGTTAGTACCTGGCGAAGGACTCGACGACGGCCCGGCTCGTGGGTAGGTAGATTGACCAGACCAACTCTGGTGTCAGTAATCCACCTTAGGACTTCTCTAGCGGTCACATTATGGCAGTCACGAGTATCTAGTGTTAGTACCTCGCGAATGACTTGACAATGATGGCGCGTCCCCCCAGATGGCGGGGCTCCAAAGCGGCGTGTTCCCTGGAGGAGCCCTCGCCGTAGTTCTCGTCGCCGATGACGCACCACGGAGTGCCGGCCGCCTTGTACGCGCGCGCCGTCGCCGGTACCGGACCGTATTCACCAGTCAGTTGGTTGCGCACTTTGTTCAGCTCGCCGTTTTCCGCGTTCGTTGCGCTACAATTATAAATCGACGATTTACATTGGGTTTATTTACATAAATATCATCATCATCAGCCCATTAAAGAGCTCTACCCGTAAGGGTGTTAGTCGTCCACGCGGGCCAAGCGCGGATTGGACAACTTCACGCACAACCTTTGAATCTCTTCGCAGGCGTGCGCAGGTTTCCTCACGATGTTTCCCTTCACCGTAAGAGCGTCGGATAACGTACATATAATTTCGAAAATTCGAAAACATATTGCTACGTGGCGGGGTTTGAACCACAACCCTCTCGGTAGGAGGGTAGCAGTCCATACATAAATATGATATCTAAGAAGTCGTAAATAATATGAAAACTAAACAGGGCTCCATTGCGTAAAGGCTTAGGCTTAACAATTGCACTTACAGTAAGGCTGTTTCTAGGCAGGCATGGTCCATCCTCGGCCGCAACATCACTTACCATCAGGCGAGATGGCGGTCAAATGTCTGCAAAGGAATGGAACTCTTAGCCTCCTTATGTGTTCCCCGATCATTACAACCTGGCCGTCTTCAAGGCAAGAGTGAATAGGCTGTTTCTAGGCAGGCATGGTCCATCCTCGGCCGCAGCATCACTTACCATCAGGCGAGATGGCGGTCAAATGTCTGCAAAGGAATGGAACTCTTTGTCTCCTTATGTGTTCCCGATCATTACAACCTGGCCGTCTTCAAGGCAAGAGTGAATATGCTGTTTCTAGGCAGGCGTGATCCCTCCTCGGCCGCATCATCACTTAACATCTTGGTAATGGTGAGATGGCGGTCAAATGTCTGCCTATAAAAATAAAAATTAAATCTTTCATCTGTACTTACGTGATAAACATATTGTTGGAGATGTTATCGAGGTGGCCGCGGTACTTCAGCCAGGGTCCGGCGGCCGAGATGTGATCGGTGGTGCACTTCCCCTTCACCTTGATGAGGATGGTGAGGTCGGTGAGGTCCTTGCCGTCCCACTTGTCGAAGGGTTGGAGCAGCTGAAGGCGGTCCGATGTTGGCGACACGTCCACTTTCACCTCTGTTCGATATACACATTAGGTTAAACGACCTATGTGGTGTAATGGAACCCTTGGTGTACCAAGGGTTCCGGGTTCCATCGGGCATTACAAACTTTTGTTTTTACCCAATGATGTAAAAAAGTATGGATTCGTGATATGCTCACAAAACAATCGAAAAAAGTGTTCCGAATGCAGTGACAGCACACATACACATATTTCGAATTTCGATTTACCTAAACAAAAGAGTTCAAACTGTACTCTCTTCGGCGGTTCGTTTTTGAGGGACGGATGGCGTATCTACCTTTATATATACAGAATATCATTGCTTTTACCCTACACTTTTGCTCTCCCAGTCTCTCTCTAACCATCCATCACTTACCTTATGGTTACTTCTCTTTAGAAATAATATGGTAGAGATATATGGTTGAGAAGCCGGCAATTACACCACGGGTCCACGTTCGATCCCCAGGCATTAAAAACATTTGTGTGCATGAACATGTTATATTAAGCGAGGAACTTATACCTTAACTATAAGTTCCTCACTTAATATGGGACTAAATGGCGTTGTGTGAATATCAGTGGATATTTATTTATTTAAAATCTACTAAGTAACAAAAATGGCCAAGTGCAAGTCGGACTCTCCCCTGAAGGGGATCAGCAAGTAACATAATATAAAAATAATTAATTTTGTTAGACACCTACTATATATTTATTAGAAAAAAGTAGTTCATCATTTATGACGTGTAAAAAACTATTGACTAGCATTTGAACGACATTCAAACCAAATTTTTTTGTTGTTAATAGTTTTTATAGTTATGTAAATCGTATATGGTCACGTATGTCGCAGAACCGATGGCCGTTGGAGCAGATGAGTTCTGGAGTGGAGACCGCGTCTTGGCAAGCGTACCGTAGGACGCCCTCCGGCCCGATGGACCGACGACTTGCGAAAGGTCGCTGGTGGAGGCTGGATGAGAAAAGCGGAGGACCGCGATATCTGGCACAAAATGGGGGAGGCCTATGTCCAGCAGTGGACTGCGATAGGTTGAATATGAAATCATATATATGATGTACATAATTTTATCAATCACCGTGATTAAGTGTCTCAGGCAAACTATTAGAAACCTCAATATTATTTTTAAGACCTATACATTGAAACACCAGAAGAGAAGGTTTAATGAAACAAAAAATGCCAAAGCTCTGTCACGCTTTTTTCCTAACATAATCTATGGCTCTGTTGACAGATGCACGCCTTTGTCTTAATATTTTTTGGTTATCCATACAAAATTGGCCGAATTTCGACGCACTTTTGATGTTAACGAGACTCCACTCAAATTTCATTATACGTCCATGTATATAACGTATACTCACTGCTGCCATCAGCGGGTGGATGTTCATAAGTGTCCTGGCCGGGATCGAACCCCTTGGCGGGGAGCTCGTCCGCGAACGGATCGGACAGCTTGAACTTCTTGCCGTCAGCGCCCGTCAGCTCGTCCTTCAACGGGTTGAAGTCCAGACGACCTGGAGGAAAAATACGTGAGTACATCATAGCGAAGGTCCGGTCCGATGGACCCACGACTTACGAAAGGTAAGAATAAATGTTAAAAGTACGAGAAGGGATGCTTCTTCTTTACTTTAAATAAACACAATAAACGAAGTTAGCATTATAATGACGGGACTAGATCCTGAATTCTGTTATTTCATATTGCGGCGTTTAGTATTGAATTGGTGCTATTCGTAAAAAAATAGTACCTTCATTTCAAAGTTATATTAAAAACAGTTTGGTCCCGCCATCATAACGTCATAATATAGATATTTAGTACCCATTTCCCACCTATTATGAAAAGGTTCAGAAAAATCGTGCTTTTATTAAAATCAATATTAATTATTTATCTCTGTCTTATTAACTTAACCCTATTGAACGCCGGATATCCAGACACCATGGAAAATCTATTGTCTGGTACCTTACTTAAGGCGTCTTTAGCGGTCATCATCATCAGTTCATTAAACGTCCCCACCGAGGGGCACGAGCCTACCCGTATAGGGTGATTAGGCCTTAGTCGTCCACGCGGGCCAGTGCGGGTTGGACGACTTCACACACAACCTTCGAATCTCTTCGCAGGCGTGCACGAAGGTTTCCTCACGATGTTTTCCTTTACCGTATGAGCGTCGGATAACGTATATATATTTTCGAAAATTCGAAAACACATTGGTACGTGTCGGAATTTGAACCTCAGCCCTCCCGGTAGGAAGGCGACAGTCCACACCATTGAGCCACCGACGCTCTCTTTACCGGTCAAAGGGATTAAATTCCGCACAAATTTAATTTCTTTCATCCACTGACCAGCAAGCGACAGGGCTGTCACCAGTTCGGGGCTGGTCACGAAGCAGTGCGTGGCCGGGTTGGCGTCATTCCTGCCCGTGAAGTTACGGTTGTATGACGTCACTATGGTGTTCTTCTCGCCCTTCTTCACGTCCTTGCGGTCCCACTGGCCGATACACGGCCCGCAGGCGTTCGCCAACACCTGATGAAAACCAAATATACATATTTCGTTATAGTTTAATCACATGTATCTTTTATATACGGTAATTTATTACTGTAATGGTCTAATGGTACATAAGAATACAATAAGATCCACGTTTTATTTGTATTCTAATGTGCCATAAGCCCGTTATATCCCCATTCGGTATTTTCCACCATCCGCAATAAAATACCAAACCTTATTTTTATAAAAGCACACCTTATTTTATATGTCGTTTCATTGATCACTTTTGTTTATTTGCAATATTGTATTTTTAAATATACTGAAACCAATTAATATTAGGTCAATTGATGATAGTGAGCAATGACGTCACATATCAATAATCTCATACAAAATATATGGAAACGTTTCTTTTTGACAGTTCATAAAAAGTATGTCAACTGTACCCCGCGGTGTTACTAGCGGTATAAAATGCAACGTCTATGTTTTAAGCCAGGGTTTCAGTTAACTTAATACCAAATTTTATCCAAACCGGTTCAGCCATTAACAAGTGAAGATGTAACAAACACACACATTCATAAACTTTCTGCTTAAAGTGTTTGTATGGATCTTAGATAAATAATAAACGGACTAGATGCAAATCACACACAAAAAGTGTACGCGGCAAAAATTTGCCCATCGCGTCAGTTGGGCAGAATTTTCATTCATAATCACGTCGCTCGCTATATGTCATAGAGACATAGCAGTATGCTCGTGCTTTCGATTTTGTACCCTTTTAATGACGCGTTAAGTTCAAAATTTAAATGAATAATTATAAGTTACAAAGATTACAATAAGTCAACGTATGTATCAAGCGGCTCGGTATTTTTTTTATATCTATTCTGGATTTTGCATCTAGATATTCTATTGTTAACGTAATGTATGGATACTCACAGTGCCTCCAAAGTCACGGAGGGTCTGAGCGATGCCGTCCCTCTCAATGGTGGCGCGTACTTGCTCCGAGCCGGGGGTCACGTTGAACGGCACTTTAGACTTGACACCGTGCTTCAGCGCCTATAACAACCAAGAAATGTATTAACCCTTTCACCGCCGATGACGTCTGAAAGTGCCAAACAATAGATTTTTCTATTGTCTGGAATCCCGGCGTTCAATAGGTTAATGAAAGAAAATTGGTAAAGGAGTGGTATCTGAAGAGAAGTTTAAGGAGTTTTAATTATGATATTTTTATTTATTTTAAAGCTGAATTAAAACTGTGTTTTTTTTATTATTTTTAGTAAGGAAATACCATGTATCACCATTCATACAAAGAACTGTAAATATAATTTAAATTTTATTTACAACTGCACTACGATATAAATGTTATTATTTCGGGAAATACAATACACAATCCAATCATAGGCAATCATTTTTTCTTTATTTGGAATCCTTTTCAAATAAAAATGCTATACGTCAGTAAAGCATAAGGTTGATTGTAAGACAGATCACGAAATAAAATCCCATAAAGTAGTATTATAATTTCGCCCAGCTGTGTCCACAGATTTTAGACTGTAATGATACTTTCGAAATCATTCAATTATACATATTTTTACTTCATACTACAATAATCAAATTTTTTTAATCAATCAAAATTGTTTTTAATCAAATTTAGTTGGATTTCTAACTCCAAGTTAATTATTTTTCGAAACATTGAAGCTTATTTTGTACCTCATACTTGAGGGTGAGTTCTACAAAGCGTGTTTTTAACACGTTTTATTTCATTAAAATGATTAACATTAAAAATAGATCAGTTATCTTATATTGTAAACACCCAATTCATTGACACCGGTAATCGATAAAATACTGTTTACAAATATTCTGGCTTATCTGTGGCAGTCAATGAATGCACTGTGGAATTAAAAAATCAATTGAACAGAGTAATAAAAAAATATTCATTAGTACCAAAGTTATAAACGAAAACTCGAATTGTACGTACTCGGTACAGACAATCCGGTAATTTTAATAAATAAACATTGACACAGCGCCATCTAGCCCAAGTTAAGCGTGAAGCCTATATTATGGGTACTAAATAACGTATAAATAAACATACTTATATATTTTTTGTAAATACACAATCATACATAGATAACACCCAGACCAATGCACACAGACATGCTCATACATAAAATGTTTGTACTGCCCGGGGATCGATCCCGGAACCCTTGGTGTAATAGCCGACGTCACAACCATTACACCAGATGGATCGTATCTATAGATCTCTCTCTTCAACCAATCGCAGTCCACTGCTGGACATAGGTCTCCCCCATTTTGCGCCAGATATCCCGGTCCTCCGCTTTCCTCATCCAGAATCCATACATCTAATCCAGTATAAAAAAAACTGTGAATTACCTCTTTAACAATACTGGCGCACCGTCCCATGTCTTCGTACGAGGAGTTGGTGCAGGAACCGATGAGGCCAACACGAATGTCGACCGGCCAGTCGTTCTTCTTGGCCACATCGCCCAGTTTCGAGATGGGATTGGCCAGGTCGGGGGTGAACGGGCCGTTCACGTGGGGCTCCAGTGTGGAGAGGTCGATCTCGATCAGCTGGACACAGGTCACGTATTAGTGGTGTGAAATTAACCAATACATCGTACGATAACACTATTCTAGACAATGGTAAATATGATTTGAACCTTATTCACTCACTATAGAGTTCAAAACCAATGAATTTTAAATAGCCTATGGCCGTTTAAGGTATCGATGGCTGCTAGCTTCAATTTTGTCTGAACATTATCCTGTCAAATGAATAAGATATACACTCCTAGAATAACTAAGGCTATTGCTGGCTTAAGGCATTTACCGGACTCTCATCTATAAGGGCCTTTGGACTGTATCCCGCTGAGTTGGTTCAGTGAGTGTTTTCAGGTGTTCCGCTACTCCAGACGGACAGTAGCTTGGTTCCCAAAAGGTAACAGGGACCTCTTACACTACAAGTAAGAGAAATAATTGCGAAGTTTTAGGTTTTTTTTTATTGACTTACAATTTAAATTTGACAAGATGATCTCAAAAGTAAGGTTTATAATATCTTTATTTTTCATTGAGACACTTGGTCAATTTCATGTATAACTTACATCTACTTAATTGTAGCTTTCGTTTCTGATACGGCTTGGTTGAAAGTAGAATCTGTTAATTATATAGTATATAAGAGCGTCGGTGGCTCAGTGTTGTGGACTGTCGCCTTCCTACCGGGAGGGCTGAAGTTCAAATCCCGACACGTACCAATGTATTTTCGAAAATATATGTACGTTATCCGACGCTCTTACGGTGAAGGAAAACATCGTGAGGAAACCTTCGTGCACGCCTGCGAAGAGATTCGAAGGTTGTGTGTGAAGTCGTCCAATCCGCACTGGGCCCGCGTGGACGACTAAGGCCTAATCACCCTATACGGGTAGGCTCGTGCCCCTCGGTGAGGACGTTTAATGAGCTGATGATGATGATATATTATATACAAATATCTTCTCTTGAATTTGATCATAAAAAGCTAGTTTCTCCAAAGTAAAGTTAAGAGAGTGGTAAGCCTTAGTCGTAGATATTTCTCCCCCATCAGAGGTTAATAGTAGTCAAGCGAAATTAGTTCTTCTTACCTCGTCATATGGTGCCTTCGGGTCAGGTGTCAGCAGATTCTTGTAGGAGTTGGCGCTGGAGGCGATATCGTGACGTCCGGTCGACTTGAGGTACGCTTCCATACGGCCGTTGTACGGGAAAACCTGTTGTTAAAAAAAAGATCACGATTTATGAATTTTATTAATCTTTATTAGTCATAGTTAGGTGGGCAAGTCCATTTTTAAAGTACATTAATTGACAACACATACAATTTATAGCAACTTTTTCTATGAAACCATTTTAATTAACACAACATTTAATATACTGATTAAATAGCTGTATTTATGAAGCGTTTTTAGGAAAATCTATTAATGTATATTTAGAATTGGGAAACCTCTGCGAGTTTTAATTTTAACGTAGTGATTATTTTACCAATGTTTCTTTTATTATACGGGCTATCGATACCATAGCAGAAAAATAATTTGTCATAATCCCTAATATAACTCACTTTTCGACGATAAAGTAGTCAAGTTTGTATATTATTACTTCAAAAATACTGCCCATGTAAGATTTTCTTGTCAATTTATCTACTCCAAAATATAAGTCAGAGTTGAAAATGAAAAGTTTTATTCAGTTTAGGTCCTTACAGAACACTTATGAATGTCAAATGAAGCTACCACTGGTTCGGGAGGTAGTTTTCCACTGAGAAGAAACCAGCAAGACACTCAGTAGTCACTCTTTTAAAAAAAAATGTGTTTAGTACAGAATCATTTGTAATCAAAATTATTATATAAAGCAAATTATGTTCACAATTTTTATCATATTAAGTATTGGTAGAAATATAAATCTACAAAAGTTAACTCACGCTAGTTGTAGCACCAATTTCAGCACCCATGTTGCAGATGGTCGCCATGCCGGTGCAAGAGATAGAGTCGACACCGGGCCCGTGGTACTCCACGATGGCGCCGGTACCACCCTTCACGGTCAAGATGCCTGCTACCTTCAAGATGACATCCTTTGGGCTGGTCCAGCCCTTCAGTTTGCCTGTGAAAAATATGTTATATAAAACAACAATGCTTTATATATATTTTCCATGTTATAATGTACAGGACGGTCAAAACGCTCACCTGATGGTAATTGATACGCCTTACCATGACAGAGCGGAATTGAAGGAGACCAACAAGTGATAAACAGTTATTATTCTCCGTCAATGCCGCACTGCACCCAAGACCAGACACAGATGTTAGGTCTCTTATATCCGGTAATTTCACTAGCTACAGTGCCCTCATCCCGAAACACAAAAGTGCATAGCACTCCTGTTTCACGGGACGATATACTTGAACATTCACAGAAAATCACATAGCGTTAGCAAGTGCCAATTTTAAGAACGAGTTTGCTTGTACTTTAGTATTTTTATTTTATCTGTGCTTGTACTTTGAATACTAAACAATGGATCATCATCATCAGCTCATTATACGTCCCCACCGAGGGTCACCAGGTTCGCGGGTGTATAGGCCTAAGTCGGCCACGCGGGCCCAGTGTGGATTGGCTGACTTCACGCACAACCTTTGAATCTCTTCGCAGGCGTTCCCAGGTTTCCTCACGATGTTTTCCTTCACCGTAAGAGCGTCGGATTAACGTACATATAATTTCGAAGATTCGAAAACACATTGGTACGTGTCGGGATTTGAACCTCAACCCTCCCGGTAGGAAGGCGACAGTCCACACCATTGAGCTACCTACGCTCTTTTATACATACGTATGTGTAATTTCAAAAATTCGAAAACACATTGGTACGTGGAGGGGTTTGAACCCAGATTATTATCATATGCGTCATAGTATCCGCGCATTTAACAATCGCTCATATACAGTAGGAATTTTCGATTGTCTTGAAGCCTACAATATCGGCGATGGTACGGTGGTTTTTGTATAAAGTTCTAACATGTGAGAAACGATACTGGGAAGTATGCCGTATCGACCCACATTCTAATATTTTATCGCAACTAATATAGATCGCGAATATTCCATAGGCAATTCGTTGTGATCATTGTAATATTAAAATGAACTTGAGTTATAAATGTCTAGGAGAAATCTTTAGTCATGTTTATATCGCACAACAATATACATAGTAATAACAATATACATAGTATATTGTTGTGCTACGTACTTAACAATTTGACTAGTAGTCAACGTGTTAATGCATTTAACATAGGTACGCGTGGGTGCGTACCTGTTTGTAAAATTTCACTTCATCTTATTTATTATAGGTTGCTAGGCTGGATAAGGTAAAGTTTGAACTTATTAAATTCATTTAATAAGTTCACTCACGTTATGAATGTATAAAATTTGATTAAACTAAATTATACGAACCATTACACGCTGACGTATTTTTTTTTATGATTAATTATTGTAACTAACATTACGGACTAATTTCTGAATTAAATACCTTTAAATTTTATTTTATTGCCCAACTGCATTCTATTTAATACTAGCCCCCACTTCTTGCCCTCTGATTGTATAATTAGTAAGGTTAGTAATGGGGGACCTATTTCCTGCAGTACACTGTTATTTTAATTCGTGCAAAACAAAAAACTAGAAATCACTATAATATATTTTTTCAACCAGATAAACTATCAATATAGGTTATTTTGCGTTAGTTTTGTTAACTTATTCGTTCTACTTAGTATGAAATGTTATTTACGAACTCCATGCGCGTGTTGACGTGACTAAAATAGATAATGCGGTAACGAATGCTAAAAATTCTATTCTTTCGATGTCAGACGGACCGTTGATTTTTGTAGTTCTTAGCTTTCTTTACGACAGTCTTTGGTATAATTCGATTTTGCTTTTATTATGGTGAAATAAAGCATTTATACCAATCGAATGAAACTAATACTATCTATCGAGTATTATCTTTGATAATGATAAATTACATATCGGCAAATTCCATACCGGATGTCTTTGTCAACCATGTGATTTATTTGCATGACATAGAAACATGGCTTTGCTGCAAGGAATTCAAAGTATTAGACAAATATGGCAATAATATGCTTTTATTCGTAAATAATAGTTATTCGAAAGAAAGAAACAATGAAGTGCAGGCTAGCTTATCTCTATAAGAGAGTTCTTCCAGCAGGCCATGGTGAACAGGAAATACATTTCGTTTTGTGGAATGGCTTAAAAGCCTTTTTAATTTCTTTCGATATAATACTGTTTGGCCTGTCGTGTGAAATACTTAAAATAAATTTCACTAAAAGACAAGATACACCGGTATCTTGTCTAATAGTGAAATGTATTACCGATCTCTTCTAGTTAAATATAATAGGTTCTTTAGACCAATACTTAATATTGACGGAACTCTTATGTTGGTTCTTGTGCCGCATACAAAAATGAAAAGTAAACTCTATATAAAGCATAAGGTGTTGTAATTTAAATGCATGCTGCAGTCCCATATATTCAAAGATAACACAAATATGTGAAACAGGATTTTATTGAACATACAAGGTTTTGACCCTAGAATGATGTAGCTTAGAGATAAGTTTAATTATTCATATTCTTAGTTAATCTATATACATCATGTACGCGATATCTCAACTCAAATTCTGATATATAACTTCATATATATTTTATTATAGTCTGTTTAAAACCTTAGAAAGGAACAATATTACCTAAAGAACCTAAAAAAACAATCTGAGGCATATATCTCTTCAACCTATTGCAGTCCACTGCTGGACATAGGTCTCCCCATTTTGCGCCAGACATCCGGTCCTCCGCCTTTCTCATCCAGCTTCCACCAGCGACCTTTCGCAAGTCGTCGGTCCATCGGGCCGGAGGGCGTCCTACGCTACGCTTGCCAGACGCGGTCTCCACTCCAGAACTCGTCTGCTCCAACGGCCATCGGTTCTGCGACATACGTGACCAGCCACATGCCACTTCAACTTGCTGATCCGGCGGGCTACGTCGGTAACTTTAGTTCTCTTACGAATTAAATCATTTCTAATCTTATCCTAAGAGAGACTCCAAGCATAGCTCGCTCCATTGCGCGTTGAGTGACTTTGAACTTGTGAACCAATCCCGAGTCAGTGTCCATGTCTCAGCTGCGTATGTTAGCACGGGTAGGACGCATTGCTCAAAGACTTTCGTCTTTAAGCATTGCGGAATAGTTGACGTTAGGACATGACGTAGCTTACCGAATGCCGCCCAGCCCAACTGAATCCTCCTACTAGCCTCCTCTCGAAGTTATGCCGGCCAAGTTGGATGGTTTGGCCCAGGTAGATATATATATTTTATATCTGAGGCATATATATATTTATATATGACAAATAATAGTTTTATTTTTTTCCAGTAAAACACTACATGTCTGTCACTTTTTAAAGAAAATTATTGAAACAGTATATTATTAGTAAATTATTAAAAAAGTAGTATGCAGTATTTGAATGCTCAGACCCCTAGACGGCGGCAGTTCAATCAGTTGCGTATCTCAATTGTTATCTAACCTGACGTATGTATGATAGACAAAGTATGCAATACTTTTTAATTGATTCAACTTAGTTTGTTATACGTCAGTCAACGAGCAAATTCTTAATTTAAAGTTGTTATCGGAATTGTCACTTATGTACATCCTTTTTAAGGTTTATTTTTGTTTTGAAACGAGGAATATATTTTGATACTGGCTGCGCTCGTGTAAGGTCATCAACATGGGTATCTCAATGTCACCTTTTTCTTTCGCCATCATACTTATACCGAAGGGTATTAAGGTATTTCAGTTTAATAACATTGTAAGGATTGTGAAAACAAATTCATCCACGTGTCTGAATCAATAAATATAATTATGTAATTATACAATTTATTTATGACTTTAGATAAATAATAAACTAACTTGATACACAATCTCACTGAAAAAGTGTACGCGCCAAAATTATGCCCATCCGTCAGTTGAGCAAAATTTTCATTTATAATCACGTAGCTCGCTACATGTCATAGTGACAATGTAGTATGCTCGTGCTTTTGATTTTAAACCCTTTTAATGACGCTTTAAGGTCAACATTTTAATGAATAATTTTATGTCATAAATACCTATAACATGTGTAGTTTAACGGAACACCCTACAACGTTTAACGGAATGTAATTACTCGTACTTATATGTGGACGCACTGTTTTGTTGCATTTTTACATATACCTCATGATATGCAGTACTATGTTTCCAATTGCAATATAATAATGTACTCTATTATACTGAGAAATATGAGACGCAATAAGTCACTAAGAACTACGCAGCTCGCATTCAATGAACACAAATTGCCAGTTATATAACACCTATTTGAAACTAACACTGATGCCAAATAGCACTGAACTGCATGGCAATGACCTTGATTTTATGCATAAGTTATTGTTTTTGAAATAATTAAATAACATATTGAAAACATTATTAAGATATTTATAGAAATCGTGGACGAATGCAATGCGATAGTACAAAGTCTTCGACTGAAGTATGTGATAAAGATATTACCTATGCTTATTTATATAAAACAAAAACTTAAGATCACATTAGAGTATATTTAAAAATGTTTTGTAATAAATAGCTTTTACGAATCAAAATGTGACTTTTCGTAGACGTAATGATTTGTATATATTTTATATATTACGGTAATACGCAATACAATTTTTGACCTCAAATTTTTAAAAAGATAGTAAAAGACTTTAACGGAAAACAATATTATGCGGTAATCATCCTTGAATAAACATTCATCATCAGCTTATTAAACGTTCCCACCAAGGGTACGAGCCTACCAGTATGGGGTGATTAGGCCTTAGTGGTCCACGCGGGCTTAGTGCGGATTGGACGACATCACACTCAGCCTTCGAATCTCTTCGCAGGCATGCATGAAGGTTTCCTCACGATGTTTTCTTTACTGTAAGAGCGTCGGATTACGTACATATATCTTCGAAAACACATTGGTACGTGTCGGAATTAGAACCTCAGCCCTCCCAGTAGGATGGCGACAGTCCACACCATTGAGCCACCGACTCTCTTAATTATTGAATAAAGATTAATCTTAAATATTGATATTTCGCATTTAAATATTTTAAAGTCTTAGGACTTTTCCAGTTTATTAAATAAACAGAGAATATAAATAAAGTTTTAAAATATTCTAATAAATAGATACTACGCAAGAAATTACTACTGACACAATTCCTAATTGGTTATTTATGTGGGTTAAATATAAAACTATTACTAATATTTGAGATAAAGGTTATTGGCTCGCGTTTAAACCACTGAAATACATGTGCCCCATAAATTTGTCATTACATTTAAATCATGAACTGATTACAAGATTACTGTCAAATAGATTGATGCTTAAGTAGAATAACTTTTTTAAATTCTTTTATAAATAATATAATCGTGTAAGCATGTATTAAGATTTCTTTCTATTATAAAAAGAGGTAAGTACATAATTGTTTTGTGTTGGAGATGGGAAAAAAAAGATTTTTCTTTGTTGTAGTATTGTTTAACCAGCTATTTGGGTTTCATTAACCCAAATAGCTGGTTAAACAATACTTTTAACAGATATGTTGTGTTTGTCAATTTTAATATAAGTATAGATGATATAATTATAACGAGAGCTGAGTATATCATATTCAAGTAAGTATGTTAGTTTATTCTGACATAGTTTTAAATTGCATTCTAAAGACATCGGCATATTTTTATACTGCAAGCCAGATATTTGAAATAATCAATGACTTATTGGCGGCAACTGTACCCACAAACAATAGGATTTCTATTGACTTCAGCGGTAAATCTTTGAACAACTATGTTTATCCCCAGTATTTTGATCCGAATGCAAAACATATATGACATACATTGAAATAATCCGAATGGTCGATACAGTATAAAAAACTGCGCTCACGCATGCCATGGTTACTTGGCGGTGTGCCACCTACCCTACAATGTTATCAACAAATTGCGAAGTCGAGTTTAAAGATAGTCATTCTTTAAATATTATATGTTACGTGAGATGATTGTGAACTATAATTTGTGTATAGATAAGTTATCTCTGCAGCTACAAGACAATTTAAATATTGCGCTATATATTCTACATAATTTTATTATTATACATTCATCATATTCAATCAATCAATTAAAATAAAATCATCAAGTAAGAAACCAAAATAAACTAAATAAACCCGCACACTAACTCCGGCAAGAGAACTAGAAGATACTGTGATGGACAGCAGTAAAATGCACTAACATGCGATATTAAAGATTTTGACAGCACAAATGAATATAAAATAAAGATTACATACTATGTACTTGAACTTAATTTAATGTAACGAATTCATATCTCATTGTAAATTAACTATTTAAGTTTGTATGAGAAATAAACTTCTTTAAACCAAAAATCCTATGAGCGTCGGTTGCTCAGAGGTTGCCTTCCGATCTGGAGGGTGCAGGTTCAAATCCCGCCCGTACCAATGTATTTTCGAATTTTCGAAATTATATGTACGTTTATCCGAAGCTCTTACGGTGAAGGATACATCGCTATTAAACCTACGAAGAGTTTCAAGGGTGTGCGATGAAGTCGGCCAATCCGCACTGGCTGATGATGAAAGCCTATAATTTTCCACTGTAGGGTACAGGTGTCAAACTTAGCATGTTTCTAGGGGAATTGATCCGTAAAAGAACACGCTCGGGCCGAATACGGAATGGTGGGTGTTAATTCATCCAAAGATAAACGGCAACCACGTCTTTACCTGTCTTTTGAAGCAACTAACTAAACTAAACTAGCTAGAGATAAAAAAATTCTGTCACCATTCCGATGGCCAAATTCATTATGACAGTTTGACTTTCGTATGTCGACCTAGCCGCTAAGGTATCTAGTATTGTTTTTCATACGCGGTAATCGAACTTGAACCTTTAGGTAGTACCTGGCTTCTTTAATATTACATCAAATACTGTCGTCAAATACAATGCTTTGTTTCAGATACATTTTTCGATGTTGACTGCTGAAAATCTTCGAAGTTCACTAGGTAATATTTGCATAATCCATTTCATACATAAACGCATGTAGGTACTTACCAGTCAGCTTCACACCAATCACCTTCGGGCACTTCAACTCCCATGGAATGTCAGCCATTACGTCAACTGCATCAGCACCTCCGACACCTGCATATACCAGTTTATATGAAAAACTTTTTTTCAAATTTAGGGTAGTCTATGGAAATTATTGTCTATGGTACAGAATCCTACATCTATCCAATGTCTGAATCAAACTGGTAGAAATTCTTAGATAAACAATAAATTACCTAGATGCACTATCTCACTAAAGTGTCCGCGACAAAAGTCTGCCCATCGCGTCAGTTGGGCAGAATTTTCATTCATAATCACGTCGCTTGCTACAAGTCATAATGACATAGTAGTGTGCTCGTGCTTTTGTACTCTTTCTATGATGCGTTAAAGTCAAAATTTAAATGAATAATTTTGCGTTCTAAGTGTAACTTTATGCATGTGTTATAGGGCTCGGTCATTTTTTGGTTGACGTTTCTTCGTGATTATTCATCACTAGATGCACTTAATAAACTAACTATAGTTTATAGTTGATCAAAGTAGAAATCGCACAAAATAACTTAACTGACTATGTATGCAATTCCTTCTGAATCCATAAACACGAGCCTACCATTCAGCAGCGAACGCAACCCGGCATTTAGACCGTGCTGTAGGCAGTCAACGTACATCTGACTTCACACTTTGACTTAGGGAACTTTTCTTTTAGGTATTCATTTAAATATGCAAATATACAAGATATAATAATCAGATGTTATAAAGTATATATAAAAAAAACGCACAGATTTACAGCAAGTGAAGTTTTAAAATACATTTAACAATGTAAGGTCAATGTCAAGGTTTTACAAGTATAATGTATAGGTAATTAAATTTCAAATGTGCCTTATTATGTTTGTTATTTACATTAATTCATTTTCAAATGCTATTTAGAAAAATGTTATAGACCTTATAATTTTTTAAGCCAAATCTGTGGCGGTAATAGGTTAAGACTTTTTCTGTAGTATAAATTTGATGTATAAAAGTTTATGTAGTATAAAATTGATCCGCAATAAAATACCAAACCTTATTTTATATGTCATTTCATTGATCACTTCTGTTTATTTGCAACATGTATTTTTAAATACACTGAAACCAATAGATGGTCAATTGATGATAGTGAACAATGACGTCACATATCACTAATCTCATACAAAATGGATAGAAACATTCCTTTTTGACAGTTAGTAAAAAGAACATCAACGATTAGTGGTGTCAACAACCGGATTGGTAAAATGGCAACTGTACATATACTCACCAATGCATAGACCACCAAGACCTCCACCATTGGGCGTGTGCGAGTCAGTACCAATCATCAGAAGACCAGGGAAGGCATAGTTCTCAAGGATGATCTGATGGATAATACCGGAGCCTGGCTTCCAGAAACCAACTCCGTATTTAGCACCAGCAGTTTCCAGGAATTTGTACACCTCTTGGTTGAGGTCCTGTTGAAAATTATGATAAAATTAATACAGTATCATCATCATCAGCTCATAAACGTCCCCATCTAGGGGGCACAAGCCTACCCGTAAAGGGTGATTAGGCCTTAATAGTAAGTAATGTGCAGGTTTCCTCACGATGTTTTCCTTCACAGTAAGAGTGTTGGAAAACGTATATAGTAAAGTACTGTTGAAAACTATGATAAAAGTTATATGTGTACTATCCATTTCCATTCACACACAGACATGTACCTACATGCTCACAAATGCATGTACTTTACTGAGATTGAACCCGGAACCATTGGTGTATTATCTAACTTCTCACCTGTTACACCACATGGGTAATTGATAAACTTAACATGTCTTTTGGTGAAGACCTAAAATTAGCTTAACGTTTTTAAACTCTTTCACTGTAATTACTTAAAGCTATTAGTTTCTATAATGTAATAAATTCTCATACAGTCAAGTATAGAGTAATCGTAATGGCGTATATGGCGGTGTTCTAGGCTTTTCTATGTTCTAAAGGATATAAAATATTAACATATCTGTGCATGACTAACAATAAGTTGTGCTTGTTTCAATGAAAAATTACACCTACTCATCTTATGTTTATCAGTTTCAATCGCGTAATTAAACATTGATAATATTCTAGTTAAAAACAAAGATATGCAAGAAAAACATAATATACTGCACTAAGAGATTCAAACGGGAAACAGCATAGACAGACATTTGTCGCCTAACCTTTTGCACCATAGTGTTTAAGCCTTTATATATATAGACACCATCTTGCATAGTATTAAGGTAGAAACTTTAACAACCCATGACATTCCACTGCTCGACTGGGCTTCCTCAGAGTAGTCAAGTGATCTGCTATCATCTCACACTTGGCAGTTGGGCTTGTACAGAGAAAAACTTTGTAAAAAGTTACAAAAAATAATAATAATAAGAGAGCAGCACTATTCGTAATAATAATAAACTAATTGTATATTGAGTGTCGGTGGCTCATTGGTGTGCCACATACCAATGTGTCATCAATTTTGGAAATTACGTCTACGTTTATCTAACATTCTTATGGTGATGGAAAACATCGTGAGGAAACCAGCCCACGTCTAGGAAGATAAAAAAAATAAAAATCAGACATGTACTTTCAGTTATAGTAATTTCTTTATTAAAAGAACTCTCACCAGTTAAAACACACATACATACCCATATTCACAGACACACATAGCCGGCAAAGTGACCAACAAACTTACCTTGGCCCTGGCAAGATCTTTCTCGCCGCCGACCTGCGCCTCGATCAAGTGATCACAGTGGATGGTGGAGGGCACAGCGACACGTGGCAACCCTGACGAGATGAACTGCAACATCGCCATCTGGGCGGTGGCGTCTTGCATAGCCACTCTGTCGGGCCGCAGCCGCAAGTAGCTTGTGCCACGCTCGATGTCCTTTTAGAACAAAATTGTTGTCACAAGATAATTGAGAGATTTGTATTCGCTCAGCTATATTAAAAGTATTTAATAAATGTCAACCAGGTCAAAATTAATTTTAACCTAAGTAGATAAACTTTCAGTAAAAGCCAGAGAATAATCAATTGTATTCATAAGTGTGTAATAACATATGATAAATGATTTAAATAAAAAAGTAACAGTGGCCAAAATATATATGTTCCTATGCAAAGTTAATGTTTTATTTTTAATTTGAAATAGAAACTGTGAATCATCACTGCTCTTAAAATGATAATCCAAATTTACAGTTTTATATAATATTTTAAGTATAAATATTAGTAACTAGATAAACATACAATTTAACCTAAGAAATAATTATGACAGTAATGCCCTTACAAAAATGATTAGCTTTCAGAAACATATACATTTCTAAGAAATATACTGTATACAGAAATAAATAGTAATAGTTTTTCTATACTATTATTTTAAAAACCAAAGATCAAGAAATCACGTTAAATGCAAATAGGCTCCTTGTTATTGATAAAATGATGTTTCATTTATCTAAGATTACCTTAACAATGTTGATTTCAAACTAAATACATACCAAAAAATAAATGTATATTTAAATAATTAATATTGAAGTTATGTTACTTGTACCTATATATAAAAAAGCAAAATTGTGTCAAAAAATCGTTTTGTTTTTAGTTTTGATTGAATACTATTGAAATCATATTCTTTATGGAAGAAGCTTCATAGAACTCCACTTACACATGATATAACAAAATCACTTCATGAACACCTGGTTTATATGTGAAAAAAAAAAGAAATACCACAGTAAAAGTATTATTTGGATCAAACTAAAACATAAATTATACTTCATTTTAAATCCAACGTAGAAAACAAGTTCCATCAAATAAAATTATATAGTATTTTTTTTACTTACTTGTCCTTTAGGATCATCCAAGTGCGAGTAGAGCACCTTTTCAGACAAGGTCATATCACGACCTAACCTCTTCTTGACAATTTCCAAATTCTTCGACAATTTATCGTAGGGCAATGGGGCCTTGTCCAATTTGGACATAGCCACCTGCAAGGTAACATAAAAACGATTACAAAAGGATCTGAACACCAAAATGTAGTTTTCGTACTGATTACATAACAATGTTGTCTTTGTAGAAAATTATGGAAAATTGACTTTTGCTATGCAAAATACGTACCTGAGCCGCTGCGGCGGTCAGGGGGGACACGCTGAAGCATCTTTGCTGAATTTCCAACAATGCAATGCGAGTCCTGCCACCCTAAAAGTAAATATCCATGTTTTAAATAATTAATGGAAACTCATGCTGATAGCTAACACGCGCCAGATTGTACGCTAATATCCTGTTATGATACTACAAAGAACTTTTAACCTTACGTAAAGATCAATGTGTGACCCCAACCATTCTTAATTATCGCAAATGTACGTTTACGATTCGGCTAAATGATAATATTGTAAACAAAATATATATCTATACAAAGTCGGCGGTCTGCTAATTTAATTACGCATATATGAAATATTTGAAGTATCAGAAGGTTATTAATTTAAAACTTACCTGGCCATGCAAAACTCTCATACAGTGAGCCATGGTTGCGGGACAATTTTATAACTATAAAAATTTGTAAAGGTTTTGTTGGGATTATAAATTAGGGCAACATGGATTAAACCAATTATTTGGCCGATCGGGTAACTGCTAGAAGCAGTTCAATTTCAGGGTACACAGATCACGCACTTGGACTAGTTTTGAGATGTCGGCAATTTTGCTCTTGGCACTGTGGTGCTAGTAGGTTGACGTTTTGGCACTTTTGGCAGATCGTATATTTGCCCAAGATAATGTTGCCGCATTAATAAATTACCCATAAAGACACCAATAATATTTAAGAAAGTAACTCAAATAATTTGTTGTGCCTTATGACCGTAGTTAACAAGCTAAAAACCTGAAATGTTAATCATTTGACCAACAAAAGTATTCCCCGATTTATTTCATGCGGCTTATTAGTCTGGATTCACAATAAGAAAAATAATTATGAAAAAGTGTCCACATGCATGTTTAAAACATATTTTATATCGCGCCTTGGCGCGCGTAGCGTGCGACACTCTTCAGTGCAGTTATTGTTAAATGGTATGAAATTCTCCAAAAAAAGTTAAAGTAAATCCAATAGACTTCTATGTTATTATGTTTTATAGAGCGAGCAGGTGATAAAAAAATCCTTTTAACCACCAGGGTGTTGGTCAGAAATAATAAAAAATTAGGACATTTAGCGAACGGCATGATTATGAATGAAAATTTTGATCAACCGACGGATGGGTAGAATTTTACTACGGATACGTTTTGAGTGAGATGAGCATCTAATTAGTATTTGTTTATCTAATTCGATAGCACAGTATTTCTAGGAATTACTACAGATTCCAAACTATAGTCGCGGCCTCATATTAAATCTTTAGCAAGTGGACTTAGCCTACCAACGTATGCAGTTATGAAAATATGTATATGGCTCTTGTCAGATATGGATGATTTTTTTTTTCGAACTGACTACTGCTGTTGGCCGCAGATGGCCTTTACAGCTTCACCGGGCAAGTGGCGAGCGCAGATGGCTCTCAGCCTTAGCTATGGATGGCATTATTACCCGCTTTATAAGATTACATCTTCTACCCTAAAAGCGCGCAAGTTACGAGAATACGGCCGCCGCGCGATAAAACATTGCTTTATTCTTGAAAAATAAAATGTCTTTACTAAATGAAAAGTTACCTATTAATGTTGGTTGTTGCAAAATTCTATCGTTTTAAAGTGGAAGACTTGGTAATGTGTTGGTAAGCAGTTATTACCGCAGTGTCAGGTATTGTCTCGTAAAATAGGAGTGTTCGACACTTCTTTATTTTGGGACGATAGCACTGTAGCTAGTAAAATTACCAGGTATTAGAAACCTAACATCTATCGTCTTGGGAGACAGGTGCAGAGCAGTGTAGACGGAAAACAGTGGCGGGGCAAAACCTGAATTTAATGTAGGCAAGATATATTTGGGAGTCCCGCAGATGGATGAAGTAGGAGGAAGGATTTATTGATTACGTGAAATTTTGATACACCTCATTTTAATTCATAAAATTGCAAACTTCTCAATGTGATGAAAGAATTTTCTTTAAAAAACTAATGTGGATGTGGTAGTTAGGTAAGTGTTGCCAGAAACTTACTTACTAGTTTTTTTAATTGTTCATTGCTAGTTTTGATAGGAGACTTAATTGAATAAAATATTTTTTTAAGTTTAGTTTGCGGGCTTTTGAGGCACATGGCTCCTTGGACCATTAGGCCTTAGGTGGTGGCCCACGTCGCCCACGCCGTGCCCCGGCTCTGATGGAAAATATTGACAACCTAATTTTATGAGTTTTCTTCAACGCTACTACAGTTATGGTCAGGCGTTTCACTTACCACCAGGTGAGCGAAATGCCATTAAAAAATGGGAAAATACTGTTTGCCTCCTGGCAATTCTGTACTCAGTTCCGAATCGACTCCAACTTACTTTGGATATAATTTGTATGTCATGCAAACTATAGGAATAAATTAAAATTATGCAACATTTTATAGGTACTAAGCTTAAATCATAATTGGTATACTTCATTTCTAAAAGGGTGTTCCGTAAAAAAAAATTACAACTAGACAATATTTTTCCCAACACACACTCCTACTAAAAAGATTTAGTTTCGGAAGACGTGATTTTTTTTTAATTACGGAAGATATTTGAATTGAAACGTCAGTTTTGACTTTGATAGCTGTCAATGTCAATCTAATCAAAATTTTTGATTTTATTTGTGTTTTTGTGAAATTTCTGATATTTCATTTAAATTTTAACAATTGAAGCATATCATTATTAAATACGAAGGTTCATGATTTTGTTCAAATTCTTATTTATTCTCTTTGCTTGTTAAATACTTTAAAATGACGAATGCTACGATACAGGTAATGCTACACACCCACTTTAAATTTTATTTTTCTATTAAAATACGTTTATTTATTAACAGCGTCGGTGGCTCAGTGGTGTGGACTGTCGCCTTCCTACCGGGAGGGCTGTGGTTCAAATCCCGACACGTACCAATGTATTTTCGAATTCCGAAAATATATGTACGTTATCCGACGCTCATACGGTGAAGGAAAACATCGTGAGAAAACCTTGCACGCCTGCGAAGAGATTCGAAGGTTGTGTGTAAAGTTGTCCAATCCGCACTGGGCCCGCGTGGACGACTAAGGCCTAATCACCTTATACTGGTAGGCTTGTGCCCCTCGGTGGGGACGTTTAATGTGCTGATGATGAAAATACGTTTATTAGGAGATAATGTGGTTTCTTAATCATTTTTAAATTACTGTTTCTAAACTCAAATTATACTGTGGAAATTTTAAATTACCTATTTTGATAATTTATGTTATTCAATCTTTTAGGAGATAGAGGGCATAGATGATTACTGGGGGCCCGCTTTTAGATCTGTTTACGAAGGCGAAGGACATGAAGCTTTTGTACAACAACTTGATGAAAGGATCAAGCAACATGATAAAGAAATAGAAAAGTTATGCAATTTTCATTATCAGGTATACATCTTGATTTATACTTATACTTGTAATCCAAAGTTGAGCTTATATTAAAACCAGTACGGTTTTAATATAAGCTCAACTGTTTAGCCGGCATTTAGAATCCACAATCAATGGATTTTGTTGTTTCTCCTGTGCAATTTTAAACCAGGTACAGTTTTTATAAATACTGTACAATGCAGTTGAGCAGAGCTCACATATAAAAGAATAAGGTTTTTATTCATATTCAAAATTCTGCTCAACCTATAATGAACACTCTATAATGATCCATTGAGGACCCAGGCCTTTCTGCTCAGCTATGAAGAGGCTGGGCTATATCATCTACCTAAATATAAAAGTCAAATTGTACTAAGTCCAATCCAATCTGAATTGTAATCCTCAACAATCTATAGCTGTAACTCCGAAACTAAAGTGGTACTATTTATTTGACTTGTGCGACTATTTTAGGACTATTTTTTTGCATTGTCAAAATTGGTTTTCATTGCGATTTCAAATATTAATATTAAGAGGATTATAGCTTGAAGAACATGCCACATGGGCGAATACAGATTGGATTGGATTTAGTACAATTAGACTTCTACATTTAGACTTTACTTAATCTTTATTACAGGGTTTTATAGACTCAATTCGTGAATTGCTACAAGTCCGTTCTCATGCTGAGGAGTTGCATGCAGAAATATCCAATGTTGATGCCAATGTCAAAGAAGCTACCGAAAGTACGTAAGACACACAATCTTTTGTAAAACAAACCCATTTGTGAAAAATTAATCATGTGTTATTGGTTAAGGTATTTGCACAAGAGCTGATGAGTTGATACGGGCGAGGCGCGTTGAACTCAACATAGCTGCGACTATAGAAAAGATGGAATTATGCCTCCCTTTACTTACAACTTATTCGAAGTTGAAGGCTCAAGTTGATGCTAAAAGGTATGTTGTCAGATTTCATAAAAATCTTTTAACAGAGGATTATTTAGGCAGGGCAAGCTAAGCAATGCTATGATTTAGCATAGCAATGTGAATTTAGAAAAATAATGTTTTTAGAAATACAGTAGAACGTCGATTATCCGAACGCCGATTAACCGAATCGCCAATTATCCAAATCGGTCCTTAGTGTTTGTAAACTTAATAAAGTATATTCAATGTGTGACAGTTCGTTTTTCTTTATTACCATTCTATGTCCGATTATCCCCCGACCCTGGTCCCAATTAATTCGGATAATCTGCGTTGGTAGATATATTACAGTGCTACCAATTATATCAATTTACCTGTAGTCAAAATGCTGGTAAATACATCTTTAGTACCCCTTAAAAATGTTATTATACTCTTTAGAGTTGTTGACTACTATGATTTACGTAAAAAGATTAAGACATGCAACAGTTTTGTTAAAAAATAATTGTATTATTTTTCAGATACTATCCAGCACTAAAAACTTTAGAACAGCTGGAGCATGTTTTGCTTCCTCGGGTAGGCCCGTACAAATGGTGCGCCCAGATCTCGGCGGACATTCCACGTTTGCGGCAAGCGATCCAGGACGCTTCTATGGCGGATCTCAGGGATTTCTTAGAGAACATCAGGAAGCTTAGCCCTCAGGTGTGATTTTAATATTTGGAATATTGTAAAATAACCTATTCACTGCCACAGGTATCCATCCAACAATAATAATTGATTTTCTGTTGATATATGTATCTCACTGATAATTGATTCAAATTCAGGTTGGCGCAATGGCTTTACGGCAAACACAAGAAATGTCAGGAAGAAGTTTAGCTAGTATAGTGAAGAATAAAAAAGGTAAGCTCCCATCAGAGGTATTTATTTAATACATGATTTCATTAAGTTATTCATTCAATTATTGCTTGGAATAACAAACTGAACAGCGAAATCTGCATTTGTGTTTCACAAATGCTATGTCTCTTGTCCATCTTTTGAAGTAGTGAAGACCTCTATTATTGTTTCATTTTTTTTTTATCACAAACTGTTTACTGTTGGTCTTCAAAATAAATACATTAATAAAAAAAATATTCATTTTTTCATTTCATATACTTTTTTATTAGGTTAATCCTTAAAATCGTATCAACATTTCAAAAGACCTAGTGAAACTGTACAAGAGAAAAACAATTCGATTTATGAAAAAATCTCTTCTACTCAGATATGGCAGTACTGGGTATCACCGCTAAGGAAAGTATGGGACCGCAATGTCCTCACGAACTGGTAGACTTCAGCCCGCTGCACAGGTGCCTGCACATACATAGCGTGCTCGGAGCCAAGAATGACTTCATACAATATTACAGGTAGCTATTCAATTTTACAATAAAATTGTTATAATTTATTAACCAGCCTATAATGTATTTAATTACAATAATTTACACTGTATTAACACAACAATACTGTTGAGATGTAAGAAAATAATAATAATGTACTTATGAAAGGCCGGCAACGCATTTCAGTGTCCTCTGGTATTGTAAATGCACATTCGTTTTTAAATAAAAAATATAACGAGAAGTTTGAATTTTTATGAATAAAACACCGTCCTTTTACGTTATCCATCACGTCATCAATTAGGAGGCCTCGCAAAATATATTTTGCCCACGTCAAATTGATGAAAAATGAAACAATAGTTTATTTGCTTTGGCAGTTAATTAGCAGTTGTTATTGTTTCATAAAACCCAAAATAACAATGATGTACAAAAGTATAGATTCGTAATATGCTCATAGAACAATCGAAAAGTGTTCCGAATGCAGTGACAGCACACATACACATATTTCGAATGAGCGTACATTTACCTGAACAAAAGAGTACAAACTGTACTCTCTTCGGCGGTTCGTTTCTGAGGCACGGATGGCGTATCTACCTTTATATATACAGAATATCATTGCTAAATAACCGTTTTTCCATGTAGAGCGCAACGCAAGCAACAAGCCCGTCTCGTGCTCATCCCAGCGGGCAATCTCCACGACTCTATACAAAGCGTGAAGAACTATTTAAGCGCAGTACTCGGCTTCTTCATCCTCGAGGAATATCTTCTCCATGGTGGAGCCGGTCTGGTGTCAAAGGACTGGCTGCTTGACACGTGGGGGATGTCGCTATCGAAGGTCGCGTCCACTTTGAGGACGAACACTTCGCTGGTGACCGATCCAACGCTGATGCTAACGATTAAACATCAAATTGTACTCTTCATTAATACACTTAAGTAAGTAAATATTGCTTTTTGTATGTGATGAGTTAGTTATCGAAAACACTGACCATTTGTTAGCTGTCGTTTGAGATATGCCATACATTATTCATTGATGTATTTTTTAAAAAATACACATATATTATGTCTATGTATAATATTTATTTGTATGTGTGTATTTCTTGGTCTGGACCAATACAAACAGACATGTTCACACAAATGTTTGTACTGCCCGGGGGTTGAACGATGGCAAGTCACAGTATCGTACTACTCGTAGTCTCTGGCCATTCGCCCTTACACACTGGACTAGCGTGTATTTTTCCTTATTTTTTTCGGGTGGTTTTTTCGCGGTTGGACTTGTAAATTCTAAACCACTTGAAAGAAAATTTGTAACAGTGCAGATTACAAAATCTACTTTACTATGATAAATTTTAAATATATTTCTTTAATTTTTTTAAAAATTATTTCTTTCTTCTTTCTCTCGAATTTAAATAGTTAATGATTTTGTCATAATTGTGCTCAGATAAACAAACTTACTTGATGTAAAATCTCACTCAAAAATGTCTTCTCCAAAAGTCTGCCCATCGAGTCAGTTGGGTAGAATTTTCATTAATAATTACGTCGCTCGCTACATGTCATAATGACATGGAAGTGTGCTCGTGCTATTGTACTCTTTCTATGACGCGTTGAGGTCAACATTTAAATGCATAATTTTACGTTCTAAATATAACAATAAATTAACGTATGTGTCATGAGTCATGACTGTCATGAGGCTCGGACATTTTTTGGTTGACGTTTCTTTGTGACTGTGCATCAAGTTCGTTTATTGTGGATCGAAGCATATATGTTCTAATTCCCATTGCACAGATGTTACGGACTACCTACGGAACCGCTACCGATGTTGCTGCAAGAGATGGCAGAGCATTACACTGAAGTGCTGATGCAGCGGTGGGTGGGGGTCTTCAGGGATATCCTGGATAACGCCTCGTTCATGCCTATTGAGGTTTGTAATTTCCGTAGTGCCAGATATCATCCCGTGAAACAGGAGTGCTATGCACTTTTGTGTTTCGGGATGAGGGCACTGTAGCTAGTGAAATTACAGGGTATAAGAGACCTAACATCTGTTGTCTCGGGTGACGGGCGCAGTGCGGCATTGATGGAGAATAATAACTGTCTATCAGTTGTTGGTCTCCTTTAATGTCGCTCTGTCATGGTCTGGCGTATCACTTACCATCAGGTCAACATCCGGACCGTCCTGTACATGTAATTTACTCCAATAAATAAACAAATTCGCACTGCGCCATTTAGTTTAATTTTGCCAGTGCTGTCGGGGAAAGCAATAAAACAATGTTCTTGAATAATGATAAATGTGTATCCCTATATATTATAATGTATAACCATGAGCCCTGGCCCGCTAGGCGCTACTTATTTTCTGAGAAATAAAAAATACACTTATATTATACATAAAAATCGACCAATACAAACAGATATGTTCATTCAAATGTTTGTACTGCCCGGGGATCGAACCTGGAATCTTTGGTGTAAGAGACATCTCAACTAATTACACCAAATGTATCGTCAACACAATTACACTAGTTATATTTTACACTGTATCATTAGAAATTAAAAATAAATATTACCAGACAGCAGTTTCCGCCAAACGCTTTAGTTTTGGAAAAAAAAAGTAAGTTTGCTAACAGTCATGACTCTTGATTTTTGTACATGACATTCCGGAACATGATATTTCAACAAAAAACGCAAACAGCTACACAAACTGTAGGGACCAAAATTTTCCCATACAAAAGAAACAATAAAATAAGTATGGTAGTAAAAATAAGTATAAAATGATAAAACAATATAACTATATGTTCAGGTAGAAAACCAAGAGCAATATGACGGCATTATGGACACTTTCCCGTATGAAGGGGAAGAACTGGAAACTCAACCTTTTCCAAGAAAGTAAGTAGAGATTTACATTGTCTATCTTACCACAAAATGCAGCCCGCATTTTTTCGGTTGGTATTTTCTTAAGCAGTAACCAAACCTAATAAATATTTTTCATCAGCTTATGTTTTTATTTTTTACCGACAGTTATTAATCTAGAAAAAAGAATAATACATGAAGTACTGCTTAGAGACGTACCGTCTAAAACAGCATAATTAAATTCTTTGATTTTTCCAAATAAATGTTAATGTTCCTTAATCATTCCAATGTGTACCAAAACCGTTCGCCCACAGATTCCCGTTCTCGTCAATAGTGCCCGCAGTATACGTGCAAGTCAAGGAGTTCATATACGCGTGGCTGAAGTACTCGGCCGGCTTAGGCTTGGGCGGGAGTAGGCGGGCTGCAGCCGCGAGACATTCTGCCTCGTTACTTCTCAGTCGCTCGTTTACTGGCTGCCTGTCGGCGTTGTTCCGTCGCCCGTTGCCATTAATGCAACTGGTGCAGGTGAGCATACTGTAGTCTAGGTTACTTACTTACTTACTAGCATACTGTAGTCTCAAGTTAGAGCCTTGTAGCCTGACTGAGTCACTTCGCTTCGTTACTTCTCAGTCGCTCGTTCACTGGCTGCCTGTCGGCGTTGTTCCGACGCCCTCTGCCTCTGATGCAGTTGGTGCAGGTGAGCATACTGTAGTCTAGGTTACTTACTAGCTTATTGTAGTCTGTAAGTTAGAGCCGTGTAGCCTGACTGAGTCTCTTCGCCTTGTTACTTCTTAGTCGCTGGTTTACTGGCTGTCTGTCGGCGTTGTTTCTAATATAATAATAATTTATTTTAATATAATAATAATATTTATTTAGAAACTTAACAAAGTACAATATTATTTGGTGTGTACGGTAATGGCTGCATTAATTTTACAACTGTGTCACAGCCATTAGCGCCCACCTCCGGATAATCAGAGGCATAAGCGTTTCGTTGCTGATGAAGCTGGTGCAGGTGAGCATACTGTGACTCAAGGTGACTCAAGTCAGTGCCACTCTAGTCTGAGAAGACCACTGAAGTCTAAGGTTACCTCTCTGTTGCTAAGTCGCTCGTTCACGGGCTATCTGTAGGCACTGTTCCGCCGCTGATTCAGGTTAGTATACTATAGTCTCAAATCTGAACCACTCTAGTTTTAACTAAAGGAGACTAAGGGAGACTCCTGTAGTTTGAGGATACTCTGGTGCAGGTGAGTCCACTGTAGTTTGAGCACTTCCGTTAGCACCTGATACAGCTGAACTATAATATGATAATGAATGACACAGTGATAAAAACCGATGATCGATGGGGTGGTTACTTTCTCGAATGGGTTTCCACAGATCCGAAGAAAATACGCTATAACGGTCGATCCACCAGATCGACCAAATCAATGACTTGGTAAACCAAGTGGCGAGTAAAAAGTTAAAGATTTGAATCGCCAGGACCTGAGTGGAACATTTTGCGAGAGGCTTGGTGAACTGCTGAACAAGCAGTGGATAGTTAATGGTAATAATGAATACAGTTATCCTTTAACAAATGTATTTTGCCTCGATGTTGTGAAGCTGTAATTTCAGATTTCGTATGTAATAATGTTTTATTTTATTTATGAGAGCGTCGGTGGCTCAATGGTGTGGACTGTCGCCCTCCTACCGGGAGGGCTGAGGTTCAAATCCTGCCACGTACCAATGTGTTTTCGAATTTTCGAAAAATATATGTACGTTTTCGACGCTCTTACGGTGAAGGAAAACATCGTGAGGAAACCTGCGCATGCCTGCGAAGAGATGCCCGATGATGGCCGCGTGGACGACTAAGGCCTAATCACCCTACACGGGTAGGCTCGTGCCCCTCGGTGGGGACATTTAATGAGCTGATATGATGATGAATGAATGTTTTATATTATTTCGCAGATCATCGTCGACACAAAGTATCTGGAGGACGCGACTCTGTGCCTGTACGAATTCATCAGCAACATAACAGGATCAGAACTAGTGACTACTCAAGTAAGAATCACAATGAACTCTAACGTTTTGCACATTGAACTTTGACAGATATCCCGCTTGCCGGTAGCCTTATTTGATCATCAGCAAAATGTAATTAATCGGTACTTCGGGTCAAAGGGTTACCATACAAAGGCGATATCTCCACTCCAAAATTCATCTGCTCCAGCGGTCATTGGTTAGCGACATTCTTCACACATCCAAAGCAAAGCCAAGCTAACATTATAACCACCGGCTCAGAATGTTTTTACTGAGATCTTCAGAAATTACTGTTCCTACAGTGTTCTTAGATAAACGATAAACTTACTAGATGCACAACCACGAAGAAACGTCAACAAACATTTTTACTATTATTAAGAGCGTCGGTGGCTCAGTGGTGTGGACTGTCGCCTTCCTACCGGGAGGGCTGAGGTTCAAATCCCGACACGTACCAATGTATTTTCGAATTTTCGAAAAATATATGTACGTTATCGACGCTCTTACGGTGAAGGAAAACATGCAGTGAGGAAACCTTCATGCACGCCTGCGAAGAGATTCGAAGGTTGTGTTTGAAGTCGTCCAATCCGCACTGGGCCGCGTGGACGACTAAGGCCTAATCACCCTATACGGGTAGGCTCGTGCCCCTCGGTGGGGACGTTTAATGAGCTGATGATGATGATGATGAATGATTAATACGTATGTGTCATGCGGCTCTAAAATTTATTTCATGTGGCCCGGACATGACGCTCGGCTCGTTGTTATATTTAGATATAACAACGAGCCGAGCGATAATTTTATTATTCATTTAAATTTTATTTTTAATGCGTCATAGAAAGAGTACAAAATCAAAAGAACGAGCACACAACTATGTCATTATGAATGAATGAAAATTGCCAACTGACGCGATGGGCAGACTTTTGCCGGGGACACTTTTTGAGTGAGATTGTGCATCTAGTTAGTTTATTGATTATTATTATTATTTTTTATTTGGGTAAAAAAACAATGTAGAACAATATTTGCTTACAAATAACATGACAAAAGTGCTATTTCTACACCAGCATCAATTACCACAGATTAATAAATACATAGTGAATAAAGAGTGGCAACAACTACTTAAGACACAGTGATTCTACACAAAAGATGAAATGATGACATAATAGGTACTGAGAAATTCGTTACATAATATTAGGAACATTTTATTAACAAAGTAGTTCACATAAAACACATACGTGCAGATACACAAACAGTGAGCAATGTTTTGCAGACAAGGAAATGATACATTTTTAAGATTACACTACACTTAATGTAAAAATAAATAAAAATTATCTAATATTCACACAAATGTTGTACTGCCCGGGTATCAAACCCTCGATGTCGTCATCATAACGTCGTAACTATCATACATTTGTGTGCTGGAGCTTGTTATGAAATGAGAAATAACGTAGTTACAATGATTCAAAGTGTATAATTGTTTTCCTCAGACTGCTGGCAGCATGTTCCAAGCGGCGCGCGACGACGCCGAACAACAGATCTGCGACAAGCTCGAAAAGAAAGTTGACGAGTTTCTCGACTTGGAGAATTACGACTGGCTCTTAGGTAATGTTTGAAGCTAGAATTGGTATATCATTATGTATCATGCTTCTTTTATCATTGAGATACTATGAATTAAATTTAGGGTTTATCCGAACTCATGCATCCAATCCAGACTTAAAGAATGTAGATTGGATGCATGAATATTTATTAAAGTTGTTGGTGGGTTTCGGACTTAATCAATCAATCAAATTAAATTAACCTTATACTAAGACAAATCCGGTAGTTGACACCACTAATCGTTGACGTACTTTTTATAGACTGTCAAAAAGGAACGTTTCCATATAATTTGTGCGAGATTAGTGATATGTGACGTCATTGCTCACTATCATCCATGACCTTATATTTATTGGTTTCAGTGTATTAAAAAATACAATATTGCAAGTAAACACTTGCGCTTTGCGGATGGTGGAAACTATCGGATTAAGCATGAGGAATTGTAAGGAGCTTAATTAGTTCATAAGTATATTTACCTACCTTTAATTTGTATTTATTTATGGGGAGGATCAGGAATCTTTTGCAAAATGGGCAAAATCTATGTCCTGCATTGGACTGCGATAAGATATAGTCATTTGATTAGTTGGATTACTCTTTGGAGCCAAATTCTGAGGTTACTAAAGGGAGTGTCGTTTTTTCTAAATGACTACTGCTGTTGGTAGAAAATGGCCTTTACATCTTCAACGGAAAGCGGGGAAGATGTTTCAAAGCTTCAAAGTCTCCTTACTTGTATTACTATTTAACATTTTCTGGTATGGCATAATCCTTCCAATCTAAGTCCAGTATTGATCTGGGGTCAGTGGCGTACACAGAGGTTATGAGAAGGGTATGCAAATTGAGTGACACTAATCGCAAAATCAATAAATAATTTCCATTTTTGACAAACTGTGTCTGTTCATGACATCAGATCGCCTATGGTCTAAATTTGAAGAGGAAAATGGGTGAATAAATGGAAATCATTAATGCGTTGGCGATTTTCGAGTTGTCTAGACGCATAGGGTATGCACTGCTTATTTGCATATATGGAGTGCACACCACTGTTTGAGGTTGATTAATATATATTTTTTGTTATGTTAAAATTTATCCGAGAAACTTTTGTGTTTTACTGCAATCTTTTAGATCAAGAATTTATTGAAAAAAAAACGAGTCGTTTATATAATACTGTACATTGAACACAGTGGAGCCAACTGGTCAGGCGTCGTCTTTCGTCACGGATATGCTGAGCTACCTACTGGGAGTGCTGACATCACTGGAACAACTGCCTGAAAGGGCAAGGTAAGTAAAGGGATATGTCATCTCTAAATAACGAACCAAAGCTATGTGCCCGGGACATTAAGGGTAAAATGGCTATGCCCAGCGATCATAGTGTGGATTACAAATAATTTTTTGTATAGAAAATTACAAAATATTGAGACATTTGACGCGCATCTGCCAACAGAGCCAAAATGTTAGGAAAAAAATCTAAAAAAAGCGTGGCCCGTGTTGTATAATTATGCAAAAACCGCAATCAATAAAAGGGAAGCAATCCAGAAATTATGTATCATGGGTAAATTAACAATTCGATTACATAATTTTAGTTTTGAAAACTAAAATCAGTGTACAATTTTTTTTTGTCAAAATTACATCATCGACAACAGTTGTAATTTTTTTTTTCAAAATTACATCACCGACAGCAGTTGTGATTTCGGGGATACATATTGTATTAATGACAGTCCGTCTGTATTTTTTATACAGCCATGCCCCTAGCTAGTATTAATACCATATATTTTACTAGGTGTTAGACTATCGCGGTGCCAGATATCGTCCCGTGAAATAGGAGTGTCATTCACATTTGTGTTTCGGAATGAGGGCATGTAGCTAGTGAAATAACCAGGTATACTCGTATATGACTCCTAACAACTGGTCTCTATCAGTCTAATAGAGAAGTCACTTTATACTGTAACTGTTTTCTTTAATACGGCTCTGTCATGGTCAGGCGTGTCACTTACCATCAGGCGAGCGTACTGACCGTCCGTATTACTTTATAACATAAAAATATCAATTTAGAGTGGCAGCGGTGCGTGCGGCCACCAATCGTATAGCGACGAGGCTGCGGAACCTGTTATTGGACCCTGGAGTACGGCAGATCTCCTCCGGTGCTCTGCATCAGCTCGACCTGGACGTGATACAGTGCGAGCAGTTCGCGGCCAGCGAGCCCGTGGCCGGACTCAAGGAGGGTGAGCTTCTGGAGCATTTCGCCAGTTTGAGGTCAGTGCGGGTTTCTGTCTTTAGCCGTCTGTGGTTTTAGCTGATTTTAGATCAAATAATCGTCGTTCCAAAATAATTACTAGGTGGTAGACTCGATATTGAGTCCTCTAGGTAGGTACCACCGCAGTGCTAGATAACGTCCCGTGAAACAGGAGTGTTATGCACTTTTGTGATTCGGGATGAGGGCACGTATCTAAAATTATCGGGTTTAAGAGACCTAACATCTGTTGTCTCGGGTGTCGAGCGGAGTCCGGCATTGACGGGGAATAATAACTGTCTATCAGCCGTTGGTCTTCTTCAATGCCGCTCTGACATGGTCAGGCGTATCACTTGCCATCAGGTGAGCGTCTTGACTGTCCTGAACATTATAACATAAAAAAATAATATCATTATTTCGTAATAACAAATTCTATGAATATTCTAAAGGAACAGACAAATGAACGGATAAACGAATGACCCTAAGTAAGTAAGACCTATAATTACAATAACTAAAATATTACCATGCATCCTCGGCAGTATCGAACCTTCTTCTTACCTGTAATGCCTGTTTTCGACGTAATCCAATGTTTGTTTTGAATAATTAATATTTAATTAAATCATTTTTTATTGCTAATCAGCCATTTTAACAGCCTTCGTGGTTTAGTGGTTTGAGCGTTGGTTTGAAATCGCTTAGTAATCTGGGGTTCGTGGGATCGGATCCCGTGTCGGATATAGTGAAAGTCACTGTGCGAAAAACATACTCTTATACATTTTTATGTAAATATATACATATTATACATAGAAAACACCCAGACAGGATCGAACCCGGAACTCTTGGTGTAATAGCCGATGTCTGAACCATTGCACCCAATGAGTCGTCGTAACAGTAAAATCATCCTGTTATATCTCTTAAGTATATACTCACGCGCCTTAAGCGGTTAAAGTATTTGTTGACGACTCAATGATACACAAGTAATTATAATTATATTTTTATAAAGATATTTAATTTGACAAAACTGAGAAATACAGTTTTTTTTTTACTACAGGCAACTCCTCGATCTAGTAAACGGATGGGAGTGGTCGACGTATCTCCACGATGTCGGTATAGAGGGCGGTAAATACGCGCTAGTCACGCCTCGAGACGCCGCCACATTGCTCGAGAAACTGAAGGAGGCCGAGCAAAAGTCTTCCGTCTTCACTGTTCTCAAGAAGAACGAAAGGGATCGCAGGAAGTTGCTCGACACCGTGCTCAAACAGCTGAAGCAACTACAGAACCAGGACGGCTCGTGAAGTGTTCTGGTAGGATATTGAGGATATCTTGTCTCAGAGTTTTGCGTTTGAATGGTATTGGTCGTCGGTTTCATGAATGCCTAGTGCATATTTATAAGCAATTTGTTTTCTAAAATATTTGTATTTTGGTTGTACATAGCAAGTGATGGATTTCCTAAAATAGTCCTATTTAGCTGACAGTCAAGAAAAAACATATATTTATTTTACACAATCAAGAAAATGTGTTGTTTTGGGTCGTTATAATGCATTCCTAATGTAATTTACGCGGTATTGGTTTGGAAAATGTGCAACAATAATATTATTAAAGTTTATTAACTATAGGCGAGAAAATCAACGACTTTAAAATTTAATTCAATATTTTGTGATCGCAAAACTGAAGGAATGTCAAAACTGACGACAAGTCTTTACTTCGGTGCTTACCTAATTATATCACTGTAAATGTATTTTTTTGTATATCAGATATGTTTTGGTTAGATAGCATGAATATTTATTAGTTATTGGTTTGCTTAGCAAAATATGGTCTATTTATATAATAATATTGTAGGTACCTTATGTTTGAAATTTTGCATTGAGTAATATTGTTAGAGCGTCGGTGGCTCAGTCGTGTGGACTGTCGCCTTCCTACCGGGAGGGCTGAGGTTCAAATCCCGACACGTACCAATGTATTTTCGAATTTTCGAAAAATATATGTACGTTATCCGACGCTCTTACGGTGAAGGAAAACATCGTGAGGAAACCTTCATGCACGCCTGCGAAGAGATTCGAAGGTTGTGTGTGAAGTCGTCCAATCCGCACTGGGCCCGCGTGGACGACTAAGGCTAATCACCCCATACGGGTAGGCTCGTGCCCCTCGGTGGGGACGTTTAATGAGCTGATGATGATGATGAATAATTGTTATTAAAACAATACGACAATATTAAAATAACATTGTTTAAGATATTTATTGACATTAGTATTAATGATTTATAACCACCAAGTTTTAGTTGTAGATTAAGATTGCATTTATATTTAAATTAAATTAATAAACTATTTTTACATTATTGTTTTGTTTTAGTCATATTGTTATCAATATGGTGGACTTGCAAAAAATATATAGGTAGATAAATGAAAATATTTTTATACAAAATAAATTTAAGTAACTACATATTACCTAATCAAAAATACAATAGTAGTTAAAACTATCTATATTTACTAGGTGGTAGACTCGATACTGAGTCGTCTAGGTAGGTTGGTACCTACCTAGACGACTGCGGTGGTCCGCAGTGCTAGATATCATTCCGTTAAACAGGATAACACTTTTGTGTTTCGGGATGAGGGCAATGTAGCTAGTGAAATTACCGGGTATAAGAGACCTGACGGGCGCAATCTGGCGTATTATTTACCATCAGGTGAGCATCCAGACCGTCATGTACACTGATAACATAAAAAAAATATCTTTTTTTATGTTACTTACTCGGAGGACGGTAAGGACGCTTAGGTTAAGTGACACGCCCGACCATGACAGAGCAGCATTGAATGAGACCATCAACTGAGAGGCAGTTATTATTCTCTATCAATGTCGCACTGCGCCCGTCACCCGAGAGAACACTTTTCCCGAAATACAAAGTGCATAACACTTCTATTTCACGGGATGATACCTGGCACTGCGGTGGTACCTACCTAGGCGACTCAGTGCCGAGCCACCGCCTTGTATCTGGAAAGTATAAAAACAACAAATTAATATTAATATATACGCGATAAAGAGTCATGCCGGAAATAAATTCAGAGCAATATTCCACGTCGATTCAAATTTTCAACTTATAAATTTGTAGAAAAAGTCGACAATCTTAAAATTGCATACCGTCGTTTTGCAGGAGATTTTTCACAATGAATTTCTAGGGCAAAAATTGAACGCATCTGATGCTGCGTGATTGAGACCTCAGGCATGCTGCTAGCACATATGTAGAGAAGGTGGTTCGGTTCCCATGTTTTTTAAATTTAAGTTAAATGAGAAGAGAGCGCATAGAATAGTACCTTAAATGTTAAATAAAATCAATGATGCTAGTAATAAATATTGATAAATATCCATTGACATTAACAACACCATATAGCCTCAAACTAGCATTAGCCTGTTTTATGATACTGTACATACAACAGATAAACATATTGATATACAATTTTTTTAAATACTCACATATTATACATAGAAAACACTCAGACCAATATAAACACATGTTCATGCACACAAATGTTTGTACTACCCAGGAATTGAACCCAGAATCGCTAGGTGTAAGAGCCGACCTCTCAACCAGTCACACCACATGTGTTGTCAATTACTGATATAATTTAACGTTGTGACTCCAAGGTCTACTCGTTATTAAATAAATGAAATAGATAAATTTCAGAGCGTTTTTTGCCAATTACTTAGCCAAATCTGTAAAAACCTACGCCACCCCACGAGAATTACAAATAAGGTATTCATATCACGTACAAGACCTCATGTCCATATCCACGTTTCAATTTCGGCGATTAAAATGGCGTACGTTAAAAGTTGACATTGTGTTTAGGGTTGTCAGTTCTGACCGGCAGGACCTTAAATTTCTCTTAGCTAATATATATGTTTGGCCGCACTACTTAGGCTTTCGTGAAGAATCGTCAACAAAAAAATGTCCCAGGCCCATCACACAAACGTATAGTTATTGATAAATTTAGAACGTTAATTATTATTCATTAAAATGTGACCTTAACGCGTCATAGAAAGAGTAAAAAATCAAAAACAACGAGCACACTTCTATGTCATTATGACATGTACCGAGCGACGTGATTATGAATGAAAATTATGCCTAAATGACGCGATGGGCACCTATTTGTAATGTTATGATAGTTTGTTGTTTATCTATGGTTTTTTCCTATTACATTTTACATATCTACAGTGGCGAGAATAGACATTTTCATCATCATTTTTTATCTTTTCTTAGTCGTTAGCACTCTTCGCAGAGTTGTCGTAGTCATTTGGCAAAAAAGAATGACTCGCACATGAACTAACTTATTTTACTATGCTCTCAACCGCGCCTGTCTTGTGCACTGGTATAGGGGGCCACCGATTACTTGCCTTGACCTGGTCGGTCTAGCGTAATGGTGATCTACCACATGCTCTTATGCCTTTTATTTTTCCTTGAACCACCAGGTGCACAAAGGAGTCACCACGCCGCGACACATGTCCAAAGAAACTCAGACCCCGAGTCTAATGGTAAATGAAACGCCTGACCAACCAGTCTTTTTATCTGTGATTCACAACAAAGTAATATTGATTGATTGATTAACCATGACAGAAATAGTGTTGAAGGAAATCAATAACAGTAGGTAATCGTTCATTTCCGTCAACACTTCTCTGCGCCTGTCACCCGACACGACAGGTGTAAGGTCTCTTATACCCAGAAATGTTACTAGTTACAGCGCCCTCATCCCGAAACACTGAAGTGCAAAACACTCCTATTTTACGGTACGATATATCTGGCACTGTGGTGGTACTCGTACCTACCTACCTGGACTCATTATCAAGTCTACCACCTAGTAAAGTAGAATGTTTTTAAAATGGAACAAAATAAAATTTTTAGGAGATGGCAACCCTAATCTCCACTGTATATCTAGATCAATGCGTCAGATGGTATCACGGCTTATCGCAAGCAAGGTCGTGTTTGGTGTCGGGTCACAGCTGGCCTTAAGAAATGTGTATTTTTGATCTTGAACTATTGATTAGTAAGAGCATTGTCTTATCTTTCATTAATACAGCTAAGCATACATGTATAACTCCGTGGTGTAGTGATACAACGTTTTACATAGATCAATGCGTATACCCGGAGGTCGTGTGTTCGAATCCCGAGGGGAAACGTCACTGTGCGATTTTTCCTACGAGTTTGGTTACATCGCAGGCTGAATCACCTGATCGTCTGTAAAGAACTGATTCGGAAATCACGTTTAATGGTCTGTTTAGACTCTAAACCTCTATCTAAGAGTGATAGGCCTTAACATCCACCAATGCGTAGTTGGCCGGCGAGGTGGGTTAAGGCCCCATTTACCCATAGCCATGCTATGCGGAAAGGCCTATGGCCTGCAGTGGAACGTAATAGACTGATGATGATGAAAGCAATATACATATGTAATAAAAGATTCAGAGAGCGTTCAAGTATTACGTAACGCATTTTTAAAGATTTTAAACCCCTCCATGAAATGCAAAGTAACGTTTTTGAACAAAATTAAAATTAAATATGTTTATTTTTTTTGTTTGTTGATTTTTTTTTGTGTTGCTTAAGCCAATAAACGTTTCTATCTTCTATCTAAAATTAATGGTGACACCCAATACAATCCTGGGATTCCCAGTAAAACTTATACGAAGAGTTGCTGCACTGTACATTTATACCAGACAGCTCCCTTCCCCCTTCCCAATTGCGCTTCGCATTACTTGAACGCTCCCTCAGGATATATACCCTTTCTAGGATTAGACGCAGTCAAGGTTAACTGAATCTACATTGCCATGTTGCCCTTGACAGTTCGAATTCGCAATACTATTGTTCTAAATCTCGTGGCTTTGTGACAGTGATCTGCATACCCATATGTCAATATTGACAAATGGTTGTGGGGCGGGTGTCGCTTATATGCAAAGTTGGTTATTCTATGATATGACTGGTCTAATTTATTTATTTATTTAAGGACAACCAACATAACAAACGATGATATCATTCACAATTAAAACTTATTAGTAACATAACAAATCGCTGTTATACTTAAAGGCTGCCACGACATGCACTAATGTATGCCTTTTAATAAATTACTTAAATTACATACATTTTAACAATTACAATTACAAAATTTAATTAAATTATGTTTGAAACAAAACTATTTTTCGGACCGAAATGCATCTAATAACAAAGATTTAAATTTCCGCAGTGCGAATCATATTGTACTGGGGTTGTTACAGACGAGCGCGAAAATTGACTAAATTGTGATTGTATTCTGCTAATAGTGGAGAAATGACCAAGATTACTTTTTGCTTTAAATGGTACGTATCTCGACAAACGAGCTATTTTATATGGAACATTAAAATTTACTTTCTGCAATAAACCTGAGCAATCCAGATGTCCACTAACCAGCTTATACAAGAATAGGTATAATATTTTATATGAGGTTGTCACGTGCATTAAAGTAAACTTAAGTCAACTGTGGTTTATTAAACTAAACAAATGCATGGAAGAGTAGTTCGTATAAAAGGAAACAAAAATATGTAAAAGACCTACAAATAAATAAAATTGTTTGTAATATTGAAATAACGCCTTTTTACCCCATGCATAGGTTTATCTGAAAAAAAAGAAAACTTTTGACAAATGTTCGACATTTTTTTTAATTTGGATGTTGTCAGGTTATACATTCCTATAGGCTATATGATACCTTATATGTACAACTTTTCGGATAGGTATTAGCACTAGGGGAAGGAAGAAATTATCTGATGATGTTTAATGATTCCCCGTTGTATGAGCTCCTAGCTTTAATTTGAACAAAATAGCGCTGTGTGGAATTGTGTATGTAAAAAACTAAAAATATACGAATTAGCTGTAGCCTTTGGCCAGGTCATTCAGAACTGACTTCAGGTATTTTCGCGATTGACTTACCAATAAATTGCAGTGCGGCCTTGCGAACGAGCGTGACTCGTCCACTGTATGTCGTGTGAGTGCGGCCTTATAATTAATAAAAAAACATTCATAATGAACATTTCTCTAATCTTAAGTCAATCGCACAGAGTACCTTTTTATATACTAAAAGTCAATCGGTACTTGAAAATATACAAAGAAAGCTAAATATTTTCTTTAAAACTTTTGGTTCGCGTTTAACACTGCGTCGGGTTTTATGCACAAGCGATGCGCCTAGAATGAGGCACGCTTACCTAAATAAAAACCCATTTACTCTTGATTGAATGATTTCAACGACCTATTTTGGGCTAAATGCTTAGTTTGGGGCTAGATGACGCTGTGTGTATGTCAGTAGATATTGTATTCATTATTATTTATTTTACTTTCGGGAAACAGATTCCTAAAGTGTGTTCGACAGTTTCGTGGTGTAACTTTGAAATGAGGTTTCAAAACGCTTCATACGACTCTGGGATATCCACCGTGTATAGTGGGCGTTTGCCGACTACAGTTGGGTGCTCAATGTGATATGGGCTAGGTGGAATAAGGCCTTGCAGTTCTTGTACACACTCCGAAGGTTTCCTCACGATGTTTTCCTTCACCGTTTTCTTCACTGTTTTCCGCACTTAAGAGCGTCGGATAACGTACATATAATTTTGAAAATTCGAAAACACATTAGTACGTGGCGGGTTTTGAACCTCAGCCCTCCCGGTAGGAGGGTAACAGTCTACACCATTGAGCCACCGACGCTCGACGTATTATTCTGTTATCATCAGAGAGTCATATTATTCTGTTATTTCTGTATAATTTTATAAAGATGAATATAAATAAAAGAACTAATAGACCGAATGTAAAAGAACTTTTTGTAATAGAACGAGCGAATAGAAGGCAAGAGAACGAAACAAGACTAAAAAGAAAAAGGTTAGGAAAACATAAAGATTTCTTCTTGTATATAACACCTTTTTAAATTAATAAAATGGAGTTCTATGGAGAGCTGGAACTAAAATAATTACGGTATGTATTTGTCATACCTGGCGCAATGATGTAAAAATGTATGGATTCGTGATATTATGCTCACAAAATAATCGAAAAAAGTGTTCCGAATGCAGTGACAGCAGACACACATATTTCGAATTTCTAACACATTTACCTAAACAAAAGTTCAAACTGTACTTTCTTCGGCGGTTCGTTTTTGAGGCACGGATGGCGTATCTACCTTTTTATATACAGAATATCATTGACCTGGCGTAATATACATACATTGCGAAACAATATGATCTCAACTCCCGGATGCCTTTCCAAAAAAATACTTGCACTTAGTTATGCAAATTAGTTGGTTGCTTCGGCGTAGTTACTCATATTCTGCTACATATTCCCCAAGGTCTACCGCCCACATCCGTATGGACCGACGGGTTTTAAAACCTTGCTGACACCGTGGGAACTTAATTATTATTGTCATGTTATTGTTTGTATCAATACAAAGTTTGAAAACACCTAGATTTGGAACACGTGTACGTAATCCGAACTGTATATCGCCTTTTCAAAATTCTTATGCCGTGTGTTTTTTGTGGAAGGTAATTATGGTGTTTATTTTGGAATGTATAAAAGAGCAATTTTGATATGTAACCAAAGCACTTGGTGTAGGTACCTACCTTACCTACATTGGCAGAATGAATAATAACTTTTATAAGTATATTTAACATCAAAGGGTTTTTAAAAATTAAACATACTCGTACATACCTTTAACATTTAGCTTCATATATATATATAGATATATACACTTAAATAAACGTTTAATTGTAAATAAAACAAAGGTAAGTAACAATAATAATATTTGAAGATATCTTTATTTTCGAAGTAGTTCAAACAAATGTACGAGATATGGAGTTTCGTACATTTGGCTTTTCGGTGAAATGGCCCATTGGTGAAATGACCTATCGGGCAAACGGATCTTCGGTTATATGGCGGTTGAGAAATTTGAAACTTTTAGCAGGCGTGTGCAGGGGTTCACAATGTTTTCCTTCACCATAAGAGCGTCGGAGCGTACATAAGGGTTGACAAAATTGACAGAAAATGATATCACCGTTGGACACACAACCTACCAGAATTTATATTTAGATATGGGTTATTAATAACGACATTTTAAAATAATACTATAGATTGGTAACATACTCGTACCATTAAAATATACGCCTACATACGAATGTGTATTGCGAAATCTGAATCAGTTTTAATGGAGTTGCTTTTGCTCCAGTTCTGTCAGTACACAGATTATCTATAAATGTTAAATCTGTCCAACATTTCAATATTATAATTTAAAGTGTTTTATGATAATTTTACAAAGGGATGGAGGTTTTTTCAGTTGTAAGGATTTGGCTGATAGATACGAAATATTTTTACTGTAGGATGTCATGTTTATTATTTATAAGTAATGGGCTAATTCAAGAACACAGTCTATACTGAGGGCATTGCCGTGATAGCTTGCATAGAAAAGTCCATTTACTCATTTTGTGAATGCCACAGGGCAAATGTGGCCGAAAACTAATAATAATGTGATTATACGGCTACCTATAAAACTTTACCGAGACAATTTTGTAAAATGCTTTCGGTGGGAGCTAGAAATAAATTACTACAAATTTGTAATAAGGTTCTAAATTTTGATTTATAAAAATGTATAAGATGGTTCTAGATTTTGGTTTTGAAGGCAATCTAGATTCGAAGGTTATCAGGAAAGAGGATATGGTCAATCTTATTTTGATCCCATTTACATCTTTTTAATAATCATAATAAATTAATATTTTACTAACATCGCAATAACTTAATCCAAGCGAAGTTTACATAATAATATGTTTTATTTGGAGTTTGGTAGCGCATTTCGAATTATGCATTTTATGCGACTAACCGAGAACCAAAGTTTGGCGTCCGCCCTGACGATGACTGTAGTAGCAACAGGAGTTATTTTAATTTATATGTTTTTCCATAAAAATCAAAGAGGAATAATAACTATCTGCTAAATTGTTAAACAGTTTGTCGGCGAGATAAGTTGTACGCCTTAGTCGTTCACGCGAGCCAGTACACCCCATGCATACCCTGTGCGTCCAGACAACTAGGAAATCTCAATATATTAAATCTTCTCTTCAACCTATCGCACTCCACTGCTGGGCATAGGTCTCCCCCATTTTGCGCCAGATATCCCGGTCCACCGCTTTTCTCATCCAGCCTCCACCAGCGACCTTTTGCAAGTCGTCGGTCCATCGGGCCGGAGGGCGTCCTAAGCTACGCTTGCCAAGACGCGGTCTCCACTCCAGAACTCGTCTGCTCATCATATATTAAATGATTCCGACTTATTCGCCCATTTTCCTCTACAGATTTGAAACCAAAGGCGATATGCGGTCATCGACAGCAATCAATTAGACTAAATTGTACATTATTTATTGTTTTTGCGATTAGTTTCACTCACTTTGCATACCCTACTCATAATCTCTGTGCACGCCACTGACTTGCACAGAGATTATGAGTAGGGCCGTAGGGACACTGATTGGCCGACTTCACGCACAACCTTTGAATCTCTTTGCAGGCGTGCGATGTTTTCCTTCACCGTTACAGCGTCAGATAACGTACATATAATTTCGAAATCACATTGGTACGTGGCGGGATTTGAACCTACGCCCTCCCGATGAGAAGGCAACAGTCCACACGATTGAGCCACCGACGCTCTATTATAAATCGCTGGTATACTCTGCGATTATTATTTTTTTGTTTATATTTCGGCCATTTACTAAAAGATTACTGTAGTCTATTTACAACTACTTTATATACATAACTTATCAAACACTTATGCATAGATTATGCAAGTAGACTATAGTCCGGTTCTTTTGCATTATTCTAAAACGCTTAGTGTTAAGGCCAGCTAGTAAGTTAGATCCAGTTAGATTTTAGATAGGTATTTATCAGATCTCAGCCTGAAAATGGGCCGTGACCGTTAGCCTGTGTAAATGTCACAACAATCAATATTATGTGTTTTAATTTATGGACGGAAGCAACGTATAAGTTACGTTTAAATGTCAAGTACCAAGATTACTTTTTTTCATCATCATCATCATCAGCTCATTAAACGTCCCCACCGAGGGGCACGAGACTACCCGTATAGGGTGATTAGGCCTTAGTCGTCCACGCGGGCCCAGTGCGGATTGGACGACTTCACACACAACCTTCGAATCTCTTCGCAGGCGTGCATGAAGGTTTCCTCACGATGTTTTCCTTCACCGTACTTTTTTTTACCTTTACTATAAAAAAGTGGTTTATAGTTTGACATCCTGTAGGTTTTTGGATTTGATTGCTTGAACTATTAAAGACGTTTTTTGGTTTTCAACCGTTTGTAATTAAGTTTGTTAAATTGTTGTAAGTACAATCATAGATATAGGATATCGCGCTAATTCTAAATCTATGGGTACAGCTAACTAATATTTGAAAGAAAAAAAAAATTGTGGAAAAAAATCAATTTGCTCTAGCACTCACACAGCTTAAGCCTTTTTAGCCTGTAATATAGGTCCTAAATAGCTGATAAATACACTAAATTACATTTTTTCAAATACATACATAGAAACACTCAGACCATTACAAACAGAAATGTTCATACACACAAATGTTTTTGTAATACCCTGGGATCGAACCCGGGTCCCTTGGTGTAGTAGCTGACGTATCAACCATTACACTAAATAGGTCGAACAAATAAACATACGAGTTAGTGCCAAATAGGTTTTCGCTCAGAATTTACAGCAGTAGACTAACATAATTGGTTAAATGTTTTTATTTTAATAGGAAATCATTAATCGTCTTAAAATTAATAAATGAACAGCAAAGAAGATTGATTAACGATGATTTGAACACGGGAGATTTAATTATTACTTATCTGCTGATTTGATACCTATCATCACTATCAGCTTATTAAACGTCTCCACCGAGGGCCACGTGCCTACCCGTAAAGGGAGTATAGGCCTTAGTCGTCTACGCGGGCCTAGTGCGGATTGGCCGACTTCACGCACAACCTTTGAATCTCTTCGCAGGCGTGCGTGGGTTTTCTCACGGTGTAATCCTTCACCGTAAGAGTTTCGGATAACGTACATATAATTTCGAAAATTCGAAATCACATTGGTATGTGGCGGGATTTGAACCTGCGTCCTCACGAACGGAAGGCATCAGTCCTCACCATTGAGCCACCGACGCTCACACCTATATTGTCTGAATATATATTACTGGCGCTTTCTTTATTATCAGTGATTGTTTATGACTTATTTTGCCCTCAAAGTTTATTTGGCATTGAGGATTGTACAAAAATATCTCATCGCGCATAACATGTATTGTATTACAGTGGTCTTACACCACTTCCTTCCCTTCAAACAGGACCATGAACGCACCTGGCTTTACCAAGCCGCAAGTTTGTTCTTATTGTGCCATTATTTTAGGGTTGCCTTTCTACGGAGAAAAGAAACAGCCTCTTTATTTCGACTACATTGCCTTAGAGTTAGAATAACAACTATTTAGTGATAAGAAATATGGAACTAAAACGATACTCACTGCTGTCGAACATTAAACAAATGTGAGGAACTATCACACAGAGCAAACAAACAAAGCAAAATAACACAAAATAAGTAAGAAGCTAAACACCAGAAAGAAGAAAACAAAAGTAAACAGGAAATCCGTTAGTCCGTGTGGTGATTAATAAGGTATCAATCTGAACGTATACTATGTCAATAAAAAAACACTATTGCTGCGCAATTAAATAAAGATGAAATTTTGTCAAACTTGAAAACTCGTTTTCAAGTTTGACAAAATAAAAATAACATCTTCCAAGCCATTGACAGCCCTATAACGGCTGCGTTGATGTTGCAAAAGATTAATGTCATTACGGGACCAGTTTATAAAACGATGTTCTGTATAATTAATAAATAAGATTATTGTGATAGCAATCTCGTATTGTCCAAAATACAAGTCGTTATCGATACGTGCGTTGACGATAAGATAAACAAGTTTTGTGCGTAGGGTCGTATACTCTACCTCTAGGGATGCCACAAAGGAGGTGTTTAATAAATTTACATTAAATTGTGAAGATTTTAGTGACTTTCGACATTATCGGTATTGTTTTACCTATACATATAATGTATACATTATACAATCAATATATATTTTCCTATTCAACCTATTGCAGTTCACTGCTGGACATAGGTCTCCCCCATTTTGCGCCAGATATTCCCTATACCGGATGGTGGGCAGCAGCGCCTGCCCAGCGTGGTGACTACGGGCATTTACCCCTCAATATATATACTATAAATAATTCATTCTCACAGTCCAAACACCAAAGGATTGTATGTGTTGTTAATATATGGAGTAATTAAAAAAGACCCTTACCGAGACTGCTTTATATGCTCGTAGTGCGTCTTGCTGAAGAGACCATGAAGCTCTGGCAATCTATCAAATCAAAAATCAAAATCAAAATTCTTTATTCAAATTAGGCTTACAAAAAGCACTTATGAACGTCAAGAAATATACAAAAATATAATAAAAAACAATTAAAAATACTAAATAAAAAATATGAATTTTGATGCTTTGAAAAGCGCTTCAGTGGATTGGCCTGTTGAGAAAGAAGCACCAAGAAAACTCAACAGTGTAGCCTTTTTAAAAACAATTACTTAATGTAACAATATATCATAAACACTGAAATAGCTGAGCAATTTAAGACCACGGATTTTTATCACATAAATATTCGTCAATAGTGTAGTACCCTTTTTTAGAAAGGTGGTTTTTTATTCTAGCTTTAAACATGTGTAAAGGTAACTCGACAATATTCTGCGGTACCTTATTGAAAAACTTTATACATCTTCCTATAAAAGATTTACCTACTTTATGTAGTCTCAAGTCCGGAACAGCAAGTTTGTTTCCATTCCTAGTATTAAAATTGTGTGAGTCACAATTTTTTTAAAGGTATGATAGTATTTACGGACGTAAATTAAATTTTCATAAATATATTGTGATGCTACAGTCATTATTTTATTTCTTTAAAAAGTTCCTTAAGAGAGTCACGGGGTCTAAGGTTGTAGATAAAACGAATAGCTCTTTTTTGTATACAAATATTGTATTAATGTCGGCAGCTGAACCCCACAACAGTAGACCATGAATGACACTATGAAAATAACTGAAATAAACCAATCTTGCTGTTTCTACATCTGTCAAAAGCCTTATCTTCCTAACAGCATAAGCTGCCGAGCTAAGTCTACCAGCAGTGATTCAATGTGAGCCCCCATTGTAACTTTGAATCTAAAGTTATACCAAGAAATGCAGTGGAGTTTACAAGTTCCACAAACACATCAAAGGATACGGTCGATTCCAAATATTGAAATTTTCTTAGGTCGTGTGTTTTTCTAAAGGTGAAATTCCTTTTGTCTTTAAAATCAATTTTAATGTCTGTGTTCTCAATAGGCGCTCGCTTATAATCCGCATCTTGACTTAGAATATATTTATTTAAATTAATAAAAAAATAGGAAAATAAACAATAAAATGACTGCCTAAACTGAGGGTTGTGCGTTAAAATCACACTAATGGGCCATTTTGTTCTGAATTAAAAACAGTCGTTTTTTAAGTGTTTAGGTACCTACTGGTTTTTACCATAAGTCAGATACTAAACTGAAGGTTATGCGTTAAAATCCCACTAGTGTGCGATGTTGTCGCGAACTAAAAAACAGTTATTTGTTTTCAATTGTGTAATATCGTTTAGTGTAGCACCTTTCATTGTGTAGATGTACTAATAAATAATTCATGTAATGTATGGCAAGGTAAAGTAGTTCCTGTATGGTGCCCAGTTTTTTCTGATGGACTAGTTGCAGATGAACCTTCATAACTTCCGGCTAAAGGAGTGCCCAATCACTTATTCACGCCATTTTTACTATTCCGAAGAAAACCTATAGCGATTCATTTATGCGATAAGGCGAACAGGGGGGTTACCGTACTCTTAAAACAGTATTGTTATAATGATACGTCAGCATTTTTGTACCAGAAAAGACGAAGTAATATTATTGTAACACTGTTTTAAGAGATGGCGGTAAACCCCCTGCATTTCTAAGAGATCATGAGTCATCCAATGATGCCAGCACTAGCTGTAGGGTTGGCCGACCGTATCATTGGCATTTAATATTAATGATCAATAACCAATTTAATTGTAGCCCACGTAAGTCCACAATATGCTGCGTGTAAAATCTGAATTATGATGTAGCTCTTGGTGCAGAATTAAAAGTTTTGCTGTATGACAACAAAACTCATTATGTTCTTACAAATATTAAACGGACTAGATTTATTGTACGGGTACAAACCATACAATTTATATAACTTGATATTTAATGCTTCATTTTTATGGTTTATTTTTAAAAAAACATTGCAATAGCAGCGCGCTATCAATTTAGTGATTGCTTTTTAAAAAGGGCTTTTTAAAAATATACTATCAACATTGATATTAACCGTAGCAATATATGAAACAACTTTTATATAAGATTTTAACAAAAGCGACATGAAATGAATAATTTGTACAGTACGTTACATTTATAAACGTGGCCTCTCTAGGTTTTTATGAAAAGTACAAGAATACTAACTTTAAATTTCGTGACAGTAAATTTCTGGATGTAGAGCCTACTCCACGAAAGTACAACAGCATAATAATGAGGATGGTGGCAGTTTATATTCTTCATCATCAGCCTATTATAGGGACAGGCCTTTCCATCCAGCACAACTATGGGGTGTTTGGGCTGTAACTGTTGTAACCCACGTGGGCCAAGGGCGGATTGGAATCATATTCTTATCACACGGATTACTACAGTATAGAGCACTAGATTGAACGGTAAATAATTTAAAACCAGTATTTTAATTGGGCTGACAGCAATCACACGCGATTTGCAGTGCATATTTCTCATGTCGGATAAGGAAAAGACTTAAGTTTTAAATTTTAATTTTCAATATAATAAAAATTAGGCAGGTCGATTTTTTAAAATTTAAGTATAAATAAATACAGTATTTCATTCTATACATAGTTTCTTTATAAATGACGCCATAAATGCCAACACCGAGCTTAAAATAGCAAAACGTAATTAATAAAAAGCGGCTTACGTGGTTTTTTTTACCTTGAAATTTTTATATAGTGCAATCAAGTAACTGCATCAAAATATTCCGTTGACACAAAACTTTGATTTACAAGTATCAGCTGTTAAAAATTTGGGTCAGTATTTTCGAAAGTAGTCCATCCAGATTCCGCGACAAAAACTAAAGGTCATTATTTTGTCCGCGAGTCGCGCTGCAGGGCTTGGGGTCAGCTTCGACGAGGCCTCGTCACCTGAAACGTTCATAATAGGCCACTTCGCTGTCTAGATGGATATTTTGCATTCTTAAACCCATGTTGTTGCTGTATGAATTATCAGAAATTAGCCCGGTTAAGCTGTAAAGACCATCTGCGGCCAACAGCAGTAGTCGAAAAAAAATTAAAACAAATAAAGATCGGGACGTCATAGGCTGGTGGATTAC